>JAPJBO010000794.1:0-105700 GCA_030068145.1 Diplonema papillatum
CAGGTTACTATATAATTATGTGGCTTGTCCGTCTGTCTGTCTGTCTGTCTGTCTGTCTGTCTGTTCGTCACAATGAAAAATTCCAAGCAAAAATTTCACCTTTGTCAAAAAAAAATTCTGAAAAACTCAAAATTCAGAATCCAGTTTCTATTGGTTTTCCTACGAACCAGACCCGCAAACCAGCCATTTTTTGGCAGCATCCAATTCCACAGGTATATAATTATGTGGCTTGTCCGTCTGTCTGTCTGTCTGTAAAAAATTCTGAAAAACTCAAAATTCAGAATCCAGTTTCTATTGGTTTTCCTACGAACCAGACCCGCAAACCAGCCATTTTTTGGCAGCATCCAATTCCACAGGTCAGGTTACTATATAATTATGTGGCTTGTCCGTCTGTCTGTCTGTCACAATGAAAAATTCCAAGCAAAAATTTCACCTTTGTCAAAAAAAAATTCTGAAAAACTCAAAATTCAGAATCCAGTTTCTATTGGTTTTCCTTTTTTTTTTTTTTTTTTTTTTTGCCAGTGACTTTTTACCGTTTTTTTTTTTTTTTTTTTTTTTTTTTTTTTTTGGTAACTGAGGGGTGTGCTGGTTCCTGTCTTTGGCCTTGCTGCGAAAGGGGCCTCCACGCCAGCACCGATGGGGAGATTTTTTTTTCCTTTGTAATAACGGGGGACCAAAAGAGACCAAAGAAAAACAGAAAGAGACAAAAGATTCACCACAAAAACACATAAGCATGGCCATTTTAATCTATTTTATCAGGGCTGGTTCAGTTTTGGTGGCGGACCACCTGCCCTCTTCGATGCGCGGTGGCAAGCCACCTCGCATCTTTGTTTTTTTTTTCTTTTTTCTTCATTTTCTCTGTTGAGGCCTGTTTGTGTTTTTGCTGGTTGCATGGTGAGGGGGGGGTGACAAAAGAGAAGTGCAAACCTTGGCCGGACCGGACCTGCACCCTCTCGAGCCGCCCTAAAAAAAAAGAAACAGCATACCCTGTGACAAAACAAGAAAGGGCATACCATAATGAGGAGGATGAAAGGGAAGAAACAAAGAACTGAAAGGAAACGGGTGGGGGTGGGAAGGGTGAACGGTAAAACAAAAGAACGAGAGAGAGAACGAGAGAGAGAGTGAGAGACAGTGTGGGTGAGAGGGTGATCGTGAGAGAGAGAGAGAGAGAGAGTGAGAGAGAGAGTGCGGTGGAGTGGGTGAGAGAGACAAGGGCGAGTGCGGGGGAGAGTGAGGGGTAGGGTGGGGGTGGGGAGGTGGGGGGGTTGGGTTTTGTGTTTGTGGGAGAGGGAGCGGGGGGGGTTTGGGGTCGAGGGATGGGGAGGGGAGTGCGCCAGGTTTGGGGGTGGGGGTGGGCCATTGGGCTCCCCCCGTTGGTTCAGGGGCTCGTGCCTCATTTTAGCGGCAGCGGGACCTGGGCGTACAAAGTCGTGTAGACCGCGTCGAGCTCGTGCCATGCGGGGTCCTGGCGGCTTTCTCCTGCCTCGGTGTCCATGAACAGGATCCCCTTCCCTTTCGGGTGTGCCCTGGCAAACTTCCATTGGCCCTCCTCCCCGTCTTGCAAGGTCCCCAGGAGGGCAGACCACCTCCCCGGGGGGTGCTTTCGAGGCGGTTTCCCCCTGAGGAGGATGATGCCGAGAAGGTCGCGAGCCGCCACCGTCAGTGTTTCCGCTGTACACCTCCCTCGCAGTGCGAGCTGCTCGTCTATGGGAGTCTCGAAGTCCGAGGACCTGCGGCGCTCCCATGCTAGCCACATCTGGATCCTGAACACCTCGGCGAATAGCACCCTCCGCCGCCCGTGTGCGACTGCCAGCCAGTTAAGGGCCGCCCATCCCCACTCGTCCGCCACCCTCCCCTGTCCCGCCTTCCTGTGTAGCGAGATTGGGAACCTGTCCTCTAGCTCCGGGGGTGTCACCACGTCCCATGCGTACTTCGGTCCCCTGGCCTTCTTTGTTATTCCCCGGGTTGGCCCTGGGGGCTCGTCCTCGCCTCCCTCATCGCATGCCGAGTCCGCGTCTCTCTTCCTCCGCACGCCCGCAAGCCGGAAAGCAATGCCCTCCTCTGCATCCATGTCAGGAACTCCCCTCGCAGGGAACAGCTCCGCTCCTAATTCGCCGGCCTGGCCATCCGGCCCCGAGGTGCCTGGCCTCGCCGCCGACTCTTGCGCCGTTTCGGGTTCAGGAGTCCGGGGTGTGTCGGGGGGTGTCACGTGAAAGGCCTGCCCTCCCTGTCCTTCCCCTACTCCCATGCCCCATGCCGCTGTGACAGTCCTCGGGCCTGTCGATAGGGAGTTGGGCTCGTCTGACTCTGAGCTCAACGAGTCCTTTTCGTCGTCCCCGGCGGCCTCAGCTTCGAGCTTCCCCTCCTGCGGGGCTCTGCCCGCCGCCAATCTCCTTGTTGCTTCTTCGAGCCTTGCAAGGAACTCCTCGGAGCTCGGCCCCTCGTCGTTGGTCCCACTGTTCGCTGGCCCGTGCCCATCCTCGGTCTCGCTCGTGCGTTGGGGTGTGCTCTGCGTTGTGGCCTTTGGCGCGGTCACGACAGGGCTGTGGCCTTCGCTGGCCGTTGCCTCTGCCGGCCCCGCCACCATGTCTGCGGGGCTTCTCATCGCGTCAATCGGGGAGCGGTCGGGGTGTTCTGGGTAAACCTCGGGGTCTCCTGTCGGTGCCTCCGGCTGCGGGTGGCACGGGCGCGTAGCTCCCTGCGCCCCCACTCCACCGCCTTCTCTGTTGCCATTGTCGACCTCCCCGGCTTCCGGTATGTCTTGGCTTGCCGAGCCGAGGGGCGCTGCGTCCCTGGTGTCGCCTAGCGCCTCGGGCTGCTCAAGGGTCGGCTGGTATGCAAAGAGAAAGGTGTCTGTGTCTTCATACCTCGGCGCGGTTGAAAAGCTTGTGTTCATCCCGTCGAGCATCCCTCCCAAGTCTCTTGGGAGCAAGTCTCCTGGGAATAAAAATGCACCGCCGTACTGTTTCCAGACGTGTACCTGGTGCCTGGCCGGTGTTCCCCGTGTTTCGAATTCTTTTTAACACAAACAGCAAATGGCACAACCACACCACTGGCAGGCGCAGTTTTTGACCGCACCGGTTCACATTGAACCGGCGCCTGCCACACGGCACTGGGGAACCCCTTCTTTTTTCTTTCTGGGGGTTCAGCTGGGAGCCTGGAAAGGCCGCCGCTTCGCCACAAGCAACCCTTTCTCGCACAGGCAAAGGAAATTCTACAACTTTGGCCCCGCAAGAAAAGCCAAGCACCAAAGCAACCTCGCCTTCGCAGCAAGAAAGACCCACCGGGGAGTCCAGCCTTCCGGAAACGGAAACGGTTTGTCAAGCCGCTTCTGCCTTCGAGCCTTCGATTTTCAACCTCTCCGCCACAAGGGGGCAGAACCTGCCTTCGGGTAAGGAAACGGTTTGTCAAGCCGCTTCTGCCTTCGAGCCTTCGATCTTCAACCTTTCCGCCCCACGAGGGAGCAGAGAGGTACTGCTTGCCTTGGCCGCGTTTCGAAAAACACGTTTCCAGGGGACACCGCGAGGAGGTGGCAAGTCAGATTTTGTCCCCCGCAACGTCCGCGGCTACTGCTCTCCTGTCTCCAGACCCGCAAACCAGCCATTTTTTGGCAGCATCCAATTCCACAGGTCAGGTTACTATATAATTATGTGGCTTGTCCGTCTGTCTGTCTGTCTGTCTGTCTGTCTGTCTGTCTGTTCGTCACAATGAAAAATTCCAAGCAAAAATTTCACCTTTGTCAAAAAAAAATTCTGAAAAACTCAAAATTCAGAATCCAGTTTCTATTGGTTTTCCTATGAACCAGACCCGCAAACCAGCCATTTTTTGGCAGCATCCAATTCCACAGGTCAGGTTACTATATAATTATGTGGCTTGTCCGTCTGTCTGTCTGAAAAATTCCAAGCAAAAATTTCACCTTTGTCAAAAAAAAATTCTGAAAAACTCAAAATTCAGAATCCAGTTTCTATTGGTTTTCCTACGAACCAGACCCGCAAACCAGCCATTTTTTGGCAGCATCCAATTCCACAGGTCAGGTTTGCCCGGGTTTGCTGGAGGTGTGCCCCCCTCTATCTCTTCCAATCAGGCTTGGCAACACAGGACCCCCAAAGAACGCGCAGAATGGGAAGCAAAAGGATGAGTGGTGGGAGTCCTGTGTGTCTAGGGGCTTGTCTCTCACTCAAGGCTTTTTGTTGGCTGGCTTGCTGGCTGCTGACTTGCTGGTGCTGACTTGCTGGTGCTGACTTGCTGGTGCTGACTTGCTGGTGCTGACTTGCTGGTGCTGACTTGCTGGGTGCTGGCCTGGGTGGGTGTCTGCTGGTACTGCGCTGCCTGCTATGTGCTTCCTGCTGGTGCCTGCGTGTGCTGCCTGCCGATGGTGCTGCCTGCCGTTGGTGCTGCCTGCTGCTGGTGCTGGCTGGTGTGTGCCTCCTGCTGGTGCTGCCTGGTGCTCATAATATTTTTTTCCAAAACTTGAAAATTCGAAAAATATACCCAAGTATCACAGTCCCCGTGCCAAAGATTGTTGCTATGCGTGTGCTTTGTCTGTCTCTAATCTGCCCAAAACTTCCACCGATTAGGGATCATCAGAACTATGAACACGCAGACCTCGAAAGGTTTGCTTCCTCCTGTTTTGTTTCCACTGCGGTTAGCCACATACAATGTCGTGAGACAAAGTTTTTTCGGCCAGTTGCGAGGAACTGCCTGCAGGAGTTGCTCAAAGCATGAACGTCAAGGACGCTCAACAAAGCCTATGGAGGGGCTCGCATCTGATCCAAAATGCTGGCATAGTGACACGGGTTGATCTTGCTGACTGGCTCGACAGGTACTCCCGCGTTGCAAAGTGCAGCTTCCTTTCAACCCTTCAAAGATAGGACAAAGCACGCACACAAGAGACAACCAATAGCCATTTTCCCCTCCCCCATCCTTCCTCCCAATGTTTTGGGTTCCTGGTTTGGTTCTGCTGATGCTGTGCTGCTTCTGCTGCTACTTCTGCTGCTGCTGCTTCTGCTGCTGCTGCTGCTGCTGCTTCTGCTCCTTCTCCCCCTGCTGGTGCTTCAGTCTTGCTGATGTTTCTGCTGCTACAAAAAAAAATGCGAATGAGTGGAAACCCCATGTGCTGACAACGGTGGCTACCTGTTCTTTGGGCCAAAAGGGGCCTGCCATGCCAGCACTGGGACATCTTTTCATTTCTTTACATTCATTTCTTTAAAATAAGAAGAAAAGTGTGGACAAAAGGCTTAAAGCAACCTTCTCTTGACTTCGATGGGGTTTTTGCTGCCTTGCTGCTGCTCATCTAGCTGCTCCTGTTGTTCCTGTGTTTGGTGCTGGTGCTGCTCTTGCTCCTGCTTCTCTTGTTGCCTTTCATCGAAGCTGTGAAACTCTCTCAAAACCAAACGCTGCAGTAAACGACCCTCCCCCTTCGAAATGGAAAGGCTTGCATTTTTCATCGAAGCCCCGATTCGCAAACTTCGTCTGTGTTTTAATTTCCTGTTTAGGTTTCTTTGAAACGAAAGTTGCTGTCTGCCTTGCTGCTGCCTTGCTCCTCCTCTTGCTGCTCTTCTTGCTGCTACTCTTGCTCCTGCTGCTCTGCTGCCTTTCTCCGAAGCTGTGGAATTCTCGCAAAACCAAACACTGCAGTCAAGGACCTTCGCTTGCAAAGACTGCTTTCATTGCAAGCTCCGATTTCCTTCTTAAGCGCTTCAAACAAACTTCGTCTGTGTTTTGATTTTCTGTTTATGTTTATTTGAATTCAAAGCTCCTATCCTGTCTGCTGCCTTCTGTTGGTGCTCTTCCTCCTGCTGATTAACCGCTGCTGTCTTGCTCTGGCTGCCTTGCTGCTGCTGCCTTGCCGCTGCTGCCTTGCTGCTGCTGCCTTGCTGCTGCTGCCTTGCTGCTGCTGCCTTGCCGCTGCTGTCCTGCTGCTGCTGCTGCCTTGCCGCTGCTGTCTTGCTTCTGCTGCTGCATTGCCGTTGCTGCCTTGCCGCGGCTGCCTTGCCGTGGCTGCCTTGCTGCTGCTGCCTTGCTGCTGCTGCCTTGCTGCTGCTGCCTTGCTTCTACTGCTGCCTGCCTTGCTGCTGCTGCCTTGCTGCTGCTGCTGCTTTCTTGCCGACCTTTTTTACGCCTGGGAAGAGTAGGTGCACAGCTCGGAGGCCAGATACGAAGTTAGGGGCTTTCACCCACAGCAAAGGAACTGCTTGCCTTGGCCGCGTTTCGAAAAACACGTTTCCAGGGGACACCGCGAGGAGGTGGCAAGTCAGATTTTGTCCCCCAACCCCAAGACCACCCATTGAGAATTCCGGGGCCTTTGATGGCCAGCTTCTTGGACTTCACGACCTCTCAGGAGCACTTTGCTGAAGGAACACCGAAAACGTGATAGGCAACTGTTGCATGTCGAAATGGGGGGGCACGTTCTCCCGAAGTTGCGACCCTTGAAAGAACGTCGTTCGTAGGAGCTTCGAATTCCTGTGACGGTTTCGTTGGATGCATCGGTCAAAATATCAACAAAAATATGTACCCATAGCTCTGTCAGAACCTTTTCGCTGACTCGGAACTTCACATACCTTGACTGCTTCCACACGAACTCTCGAACACCAGATTTTTCAAGCACAACTCCGACCCGAACCATCTTGTGAATTTCTTTTCTTCTTCTAGTTCCTGTTTGCGTTGTGTGTGCTGAATCCTGTTTTCTTTCGAGTCGGCCTCTTCACACAAGAGGCCGAACCTGGACAAGAAGGCCCACATCGAAGCACTAAGAATCCATCAAATGCACGAGGGGGCCCGCTAGGGCCACCGAGTGCGGGTTTGCGGGTTTGGCTTCTTCTGCTTTTTCGGGCTTGGCATCCCACTTTTGCAATTTCACATGGGGCAAACACAGGACTCCAGAAGGAACGGCGCAGAACGGGAAGCAAATGGATAGTGTTGGAGTCCTGTGTCTACATTCTCTTTCTTCAACCAAGGAATCCTGTCAAGGCATTCTCTTGGTCTTGCTGGGGCCCTCTTGGAGCTGCTGCTGGTCTCTGCTGCTGATTTTGGCTGCTGTTTTCTGCTTTCGCTTTCCTGGCTATTTCAAAAAGTTTCCAAAAATAGCAAATTTGAGGAGGAAAGTTCAAGAATCACATCCCATGCCAAAGATTGTTGCTATGCATGTGCTTTGTCTGTCTCTAATCTGCCCAAAACTTCCACCGATTAAGGACCATCAGAACTTTGAACACACAGACCTCGAAAGGTTTGCTTCCCCCTGTTTTGTTTCCACTACAGTTGGCCACATACAATGTTGTGAGACAAAGTTTTTTCGGCCGGTTGTGAGGAACTGCCTGCAGGAGTTGCCCAAAGCATGACGTCAAGGACGCCCAACAAAGCCTATGGAGGGGCTCGCTTCTGATCCAAAATGCTGGCATAGTGGCACAGGTTGATCTTGCTGACTGGCTCGACAGGTACTCCCGCGTTGCAAAGTGCAGCTTCCTTTCAACCCTTCAAAGATGGGACAAAGCACAAACACAAGAGACAACCAATAGCCATTTTCCCCTTCCCCCTTCCCCCCTCCCAATGTTTTTGGTTCCTAGTTTGGTTCTGCTGATGCTGCTGCTGCTGTTCTTCTCCTGCTCTTGCTGCTGCTCTTGCTGCTGTTCTTGCTGCTGTTCTTGCTGCTGTTCTTGCTGCTGTTCTTGCTGCTGCTCTTGCTGCTGCTCTTGCTGCTGCTCTTGCTGCTGCTCTGCTGCTCTTGCTGCTGTTTCTGCTGGAAAAGGCAAAGGGGTGAAAACCCCACGTGCTGACAATAGTGGCAACCTGTTTTTCGGCCAAAAGGGGCCTGCCATGTCAGCACTGGTGGGACTTCTTTATCATTTCTTTATAAAGATGGAGAAAAGTGTGCATGAACAGCCTTAAGTGGCTGTATCCTTGTGTGGCTTCCAAACTTGGAAGAACAATGCTTCGAAAGAAACCCTCGTGTGAAGTCGAAGCTTCCACTACTAACTACTGAGACTTTCTTTGAAGGCCACAACTTCAGGGAGGTGAGCCTTTTCATTTCAATGTCGTTCATCTGAGCTTCGGATTCCTGCGAGGGCTTCTTTGAATGAATCGGTAATGAATACACAAAAACGGGTACCCGCACCTCTCTCAGAACCTCTTCATTGACCCGCAAATTCGGATGCTTTTATTGTTTCCGCAAGAGACCCGCAAAACCACTCATTGAGAACCCCTGGGCCTCCCAAAGCCAGTCTCCTTCACTTCATGCTCTACAGGGGCCATATTGCTGAAGGAACGTCATAAAACGCACGCGCCTTCTCCTGATGTATCTTCGAAACCCCGTCGAAAGAATCCTTGGGAACAATGTGAGGCCAGTCTTTTTCACTTCCTGGTCTTTGGGGGCCATCTTGTTCAAGGAACGTCAAAAACGGCAATACGCGACCTTCTCCTGACGTCGAACTCGAGGGGCCTTGTTCCCGAAGTTCCGACCCTCGAAAGAACATGGTTCGTCTTAGCGGTCAGGAATTGAAGAACATGAGTACCCATAGCACTGTCAGAACCTCTTGAATGACTCGCAATTCGCATGCTTTGACAGTTTCCGCAAGACGAGCTTTTCCAATCAACCAAACACACGGTCATTGATGACCAACCAATTGGGGAAACAACATCTAAGACTGCCTGCGTCGGCCGCGCGTTGAGCACGTTTCCGAGGGACACCACGAGGAGGTGCAGGTCAGATTCTTGTCCCTCATGTAAGGAAACACGAGATATGAGACCTTCTCGCTTTCAAAAAGGGGGGCTTGTACTTCCGACGTTCTGACCATCGAAATAACACTGTTCGATATGAGCATCGAATTCCTGTGGGGGTTTCTTTGGATGCATCGGTCCGAAATGGAAGAAAACGGGTACCATAGCTCTCTCACAACCTCTTCAATGACTCACAAATCCACATACCCTGATAGTTTCCACACAAGACCCGCAGAACCACTCATCGATAACCCTTGGGCCCCAGAGGCCAGTCTTCTTCACTTCCTCGACTTTAGGTCATCTTGTTCAAGGAACGTCAAAAACGGCAATACGCGACCTTCGCCTGTTGTCGAATTCGGAGGGGCTTGTTCCCCGAAGTTCCGACCCTTAAAAGAATGATGTTTGTCTAAGCTTCGAATTCCTGTGAGGGCTTCTTTGGATGAATCGGTCAAAAATGGAAGAAGATGGGTACCCATAGCTCTCTCACAACCTCTTCAATGACTAGAAAATCCGCATACCCTGATTGTTTCCACACGAGACCCGCAGAACCACTCATCGATAACCCCTGGGCCTCCGGAGGCCAGTCTTCTTCACTTCCTGGTCTTTAGGGGCCATCTTGTTCAAGGAACGTCAAAAACGGCAATATGCGACCTTCTCCTGATGTCGAATTCCCCGAAGTTCCGACCTTAAAAGAATGACGTTTGTCTGAGCTTAGAATTCCTGTGAGGGCTTCTTTGGATGCATCGGTCAAAAATGGAAGAAAACGGGTACCCATAGCTCTCTCACAACTTCTTCAATGACTCGCATATCCGCATACCTTCCACACGAGACCCGCAGAACCACTCATTGATAACCCCTGGGCCTCCGGAGGCCAGTCTTCTTCACTTCCTGGTCTTTAGGGGCCATCTTGTTCAAGGAACGTCAAAAACGGCAATATGCGACCTTCTCCTGTTGTCGAATTTGGGGGGAGCGTTTTCCCCGAAGTTCCGGCCCTTCAAAGAATGACGTTAGTCTGAGCTTCGAATTCCTGTGAGGGCTTCTTTGGATGAATCGGTCAAAAACGGAAGAAAACGGGTACCCATAGCTCTCCCAAAACCTCTTCAATGACTCGCAAATCCGCATACCCTGATTGTTTCCACACGAGACCCGCAGAACCACTCATCGATAACCCCTGGGCCTCCGGAGGCCAGTCTCCTCCACTTCACGGTCTTTAGTGGCCACCTTGCTGAAGGAACACCAAACAATTTAATATGCGACCATCCCCTGGTGTCGAATTCGGTGGGGCGTTCCCCGAAGTTCCGACCCTCGAAAGAACGTCGTTCGTCTGAGCTTCGAATTCCTGTGAGGGCTTCTTTGGATGAATCGATCAAAAATCCAAGAAAATGAGTACCCATAGCTCTGTCAGAACCGCTTGAATGACTCGCAAATTCGCATGCTTTGACTGTTTCCCCAAGAAGAGCTTTTCCAATCAACCAAACACACGGTCATTGTTGACCAACCAACTGGGGAAACAATATCAAAGACTGCCTGCGTCGGCCGCGCGTTGAGCACGTTTCCGAGGGACACCACGAGGAGGTGCAGGTCAGATTCTTGTCCCTCATGTAAAGAAACGCATGATAAGAGACCTTCTCCCTTTTCAAAACGGGGGGCTTGTACTGCCGAAGTTCCGACCGGCGAAAGAACACTGTTCGTATGAGCTCGAATTCCTGTGAGGGTTTCTTTGGATGAATCGGTCAAAAAATCGAGAAAACGGGTACCCATAGCTCTCCCAGAACCTCTTCAATGACTCGCAAGTGGGCATACCTTGGTTGGTTTCGCGCGAAACCTCAAAGACCAGCTTTTCGATCACCAAATTCGTCCGACATCGTCGCCATTCATTGTGAACTTGTTCTTTGGTGCTAATTATTCCTGTTTTTGTTGCGTTTTTCGCTCTCTTTCGAGTCGGCCTCTTCACAAAGAGGCCGTATCTAGAAGGAAGGCTAAAAACACTGAGAATCAATCCAATCCACGAGGGGGCCCGCAGGGCAACCGAGTGCGGGTTTGCGGGCAGGTGCTCATAAAATGCTCCGAAACGGCAGAAAAAGTGGTCAGACGCTCGTTTAGGCTGAAATAATGGCTGCAGAATGCGAAAACAAGGCCAAATCACCCCCACAAGCCAATTCCTAGGCAATTCCTTAAGGAAAGTCATCAAAACCCCAAACTGCAGCCACAAAAAGCAGCCCGACTAGGACACAACCGCAAACGGAACCCAAAAACAATCGGAAACCCCAGGAAAGTTTGATCCACACCGGTGTGGGTTCATAAAACGCCTGCAAAATGTGTCGCCAAACCGCCGGGACCCTAAAAGGACCCTGAAAGGACCCCCCGCAAACCCGCAGAAGAACCCGAGAACGACTGCAAATGTCCATAACACCTTTCTTTTTTTCCTTCAAGGACAGCAGATGACCGCAGAACGGTGCCAGAATGACAGCCAATGTCCAAGGAGCGGCGCCAGAACGACTGCAGATCGCCAGAGATCGCCCCCAGAATGACAGCCAATGACCAGCAAGCGGCACTAGAATGACTGCCTATGACCAATGAACGGCGCTAGAATGACCACAAATGCCAACAAAGAGTTACACCTGAATGACGGACCAAGAGCGGCGCTAGAACGACTGCAATGGCCAAACTGCGCAACAAGAACGACTGCAACTGGCCGGAGATCGCCCAGGAAGGACAGCCAATGACCAACGAGCGGTACGAGAATGACAGCGAACGGCCATAGAGCGGTACCAGAACGACTGTGCCAGAATGCCAGCAAATGGCCAAGGAGCGGCGCCAGAACGACTCCCAATGACCAAAGAATGCCGCTAGAACGACTACAAATGCCCATAGAGCCTGAATGACAGCGGTTGGCCAAAGAGCGGCGATAGAACGACTGCAAATGTCCAAAGAACGGCGCTTGAACGACTGCAAATTGCCCAAGAGCAGCGCCAGCATGACTGGAAATGGCCAAACTGCAGCGCGAAAACGACTGCAACAGGCTGGAGACCGCCCAGGAATGACAGCCAATGACCAAAGAGCGGCACCAGAATGACAGTGAACAGCCACAGAGTGGTACGAGAACGACTGCAAATGTCTAAATCACCTTGCTTGAGGGACGGCAAATGACCGCAGAACGGTGCCAATGACCAGCTAGCGGCACCAGAATGACTGCCAACGACCAAAGAACGGAGCTAGAATGACCACAAATGCCCAAAGAGCCGCGCCTGAATGACAGCGAACCGCCAAAGAGCAGTACTAGAGCGACTGCAAATGTCCAAAGCACCTTTCTTTGAAGGACGGCAAATGACTGCAGAACGACTGCCAATAGCCAGAGATCGTCCCAAGAATGACAGCCAATGAATGACCAGCAAGCGGCACCAGAATTAACGAACAGCGTGACACGTGAATGGTATCGTTTGGCTGAACAGGAAACTGTCCAAACCTGTCAAAGAATCCTGATCAGTTGGATAAACAACAAAGACTGCCTGCGTCAACCGCGCTTGCAGCGCGTTTCCGAGGAACACCACGAGGAGGTGCAGGTCAGATTTTTGTCCCTCATGTCAAAAACAAGCAATGAGCCATCGTCTGGACTTCGAAGCGGAGGATGATGAGGAATATCCTTTGTGTGACTCTTGATCCCTTTGAAGAGTTTCCTGCAGTTCACAGGGCCACCTTGCCAAAGGAGCTCTCAACAATGCGATGAGTGCCCCTGATGTCGAAATGGGGAAGAAGTTCCGATCTTCGAAAGAACGTTTTTCGTCTGTACTTCGAATTCCTGTGAGGGTTTCTTCAGATGCATCGGTCAAAACCATCATCAAATTGAGCACGCACACCGCTCTCTGCACTTGTTCACTTAATCGCAAAAAAAATGGCATACTTCATTGTTTCCGGTGGGCGCCAAAACAACCGGCATTGAACCTCGTCACCCCGCCATCTTTTATTTTGGTGTCATGTTCTTCCGGTTGTTTTTATTACCTTTTTTGTCGTTTCAATTTGAATGGTTTCAACTTCTTCTTGCTCGAGTCGGGCCTCCCATAGATGAGAGGTCCCCTTTCCGGGACAAGACGGCCGCCTTCTTTCAAAGGTTCGGGATTCACGAGGGGGCCCGCTAGGGCCACCGAGTGCGGGTTTGCGGGTTTGCGCGTACTTTGAGATGGAAGGGCGGGCGGGCGGAATGCGCGTTTCACTGCCATCCCCGTTTCTTGGCCCCGCAAAGCGGAAAAAAGATTTGAGGTGTTCTTTGTCTGTGTTTAAGATCAGTGTTGTCTCGAGAACTTAAACATTGTGCAGACTTTGTCTGACCGAGCAAAAAGCCGGTTTGCCCAAAACTCCGGTTTGGGCAAACCGGCTTTTTGCGAGACTGGAGGTCGTATGAACATGCAATGTGAATAGCCTCTATTCGAGCCAACCCGGCTTTTGTCCTGTGAAAAAGTGTATTGTTTCTGGACTAGATAAAAGTGCGGAGCAAAGATTTTTTTTCCCCTGGCAAAATACATAGGGGTGGCAGAGTGAGCGGGCGGCGGCCTTCAGGTCGGTCGGCCGGTTTCGAACCCCGCCCCTCACACTCTTCCGGTCGAAGATGGTTTTCGAGGTTTGTTGGGTTTCGGGGTCTAATGCGCCCGAAAATTGCGTTTTTGGCCGAGTTTCTCAGCATCTCGCGGTATTTGGGTCACCCCGGGAAACGGAGTCGGGGGGGTCGGGTATTGGCACTGAACTTGCCATCACAGGCCAAACTTACTACACGCCGAACTCAGCACCACTAGAACCCGAACTTTGCTTCAGAACTTAGCTTCACCCGAACTCAGTTGCGCCCGAACTCAGCTGCGCCCGAACTTTGCTTCACCAGAACGTAGCTTCGCCCAAACTTTGCATCATCTCACCAGAACTGAGCAGCGCGCTGAGCAGTGAGCTTCGTGTGAACTTTGCTTCGCCCGAACTCAGCTGCGCCCGAACTTTGCTTCACCAGAACTTTGCTTCGCCCGAACTCTGCTTCGCCCGAACTCTGCTTCGCCCGAAGTTTACTGTTTCCCGAACTTTAACTGCTGCCTCCAGTCTCGCCCCGCGCCGGCCTTTAGCCGAGTGCACGTACTTCTTCAACTATCCTTCTTCCGGGATTTCGCGGAATTTTCCGTGCACACGAACACGGAACAAAAATGAAATGAAACCGGGAAACTAAAGTCCCCTGGGTATCAGCAACTGAAGATTCTTGGCTCAGAGAAATGGAAAGGTAGAACGTGTGCAGGGGAACTCAGCTGGAGGGGAAAGATCAAATAAAAACTGGGGGAGCTATGAAGGACAGGGGGGATGGGTGGCTCAGGTATTGAACCAAATGCACGCTACTTTGTCGCACTTCGCTTCGGAAACAAGGATACGCCCCACGAGGAGCAGAAAACAGATAAATCCGACATGTCGCTGCTTTCAACAGGAGCTGCCGGGTTGCGGGAGTCATATGGTGGTCGCTTGTGCGGGAGTGTAACTCCCGCACTCGCCTTCTATCAAATCTTTTGAAAGCGTTGGACCAGAAAGTGTTTACGTGGGTGATCTGACATTACACCTTGAGCTGCTAAGTGTGTTCGAGGCTTTTTGTCAGATCACGCACGACTGTCGTCCTGAAGGAGTTCAACCTCACCAAGATTATTCCAGGTTGGTCGGATTCACATCAAACGAAAGCGTTTTGTCGGGTTCAGGATGTCCTGGTTTGAGGTTGCACAGTTGACAAAAGCAAACCCCTTTTTACACGGTGAGGTCCAGCTTAGAAGCTGGAGTTAAAGAGGGTGTGCCCGAGTCACACCGAAAAGCAGGTGTGACACCCACTTTTCAACCCCAGCTTTTGCTTCAGCTTCTGGGGCTGGACCGACTATGAAACAGTTTGCCAAACATAATCGTCCAGCACTATAGTCTATACTCTTGGTTCAATAAATTTATCGCACGAGTGCCAAACTTAGCATCCGAAATCTACAGGGCACCCGCCAAATTTAGCATCAAAACCCCCACGAGGGCTCGCTTCAGCGCCTAACTTAGCACCAGGGCTCGACTCGCACAAGCGCCAGACTGAGAGAGGGGGGGCCGAGCTTTTTTCATCATCCGAACAAGAACTATCACCGCTCCATCCGGATCTGATCGGTTTGTGGTTTTTCTTGGTTCGAGGCACGGCTGACAATATTCGAAGTGTGCATTAGTTTGTGCCGAACAATAAATTGTGGTCAAGTTTTTTGTCCGGTCCAACATATTTCCATTAACGGATTTACTAAATGATGAGCCCAAAATGTCACTTTTATGGAATACAACCCGTGCCTGCCGATTAACCAACTACCTGTCGAAGCGGGATGCTATGCTGTAGTTTTTAGAGTTAAAGTTCTAAAGTTTTTATGTGTAGTTGCTGGGCATGCGAACTATCGAGGACCCTCAACTATTCGCATTGCTCGGCCACGAAACACGGGTTCGGGACTGCTCAAGACCTTTGCAAGCGAATTGAGCGGTTTTCCAAAAGAAAATGCGGAAGTGGTTCAGACCGTTCAGTACAAAGACAAACAGCTCCTGAACGATTATTGAGACAGCACAAAACGGCTGGAGACACTTCTGGGGCTGAAGCCGGAGTGTCCCAAGTACAAGTAGCGCGGTGGCTTCGCATTGTTTGCGAGAAAAGACCGGGGAAATGGCGAGCTTGCTGTCCATCGGACTAAACCGCCAGGCCAAAAATGACAAAGCTCGACTGATCTGGCTAACATGGCAGAGTCTGTCATCTCCCAGTTCCCGTCGTTGCACTCACAACCGGTCGCCTGTCAAAGAGGTGCCATCATGTCGTGACAAAGGGAATCCACGAGCACTAGAATTGGGACACTGTAGGCCAGCGACGAAAATAGGTGCTTCCTACCATCTTCTGCAGCAGGGGGGGGACCCATCTCCTGGGGGGGGAGCGGAGGGGGCGGTTTCCCACCTGGTGCTTGTTTGTAACCGCAAACCCGCAAACCCGTAGTTGGAATGAAATCGGGTCTTTGCAGTTAATACACCAATGCAATTTAGACTTAATGCACTGCCAAATTTTTCATTCGACTGTAATAATACACTTCGAAAAAAAAATTAGACTTAATACACTGCCCAAAATTTTATTCGACTTAATACATGCACCTGAGAGGAGTGAATTGCTGGGAGCTATGTTGGTGACTTTTGTGGGTGTGACAGATCCCAGCTTGTGTGGACAAGCCAGAATCTCAGCTTGCACACCGAAAATCTCAGATTGACCGTTGAGAAAGGCAGGCAGCCAAACGCAAATACTCTGGAAATGGTACCCCCACGCACACAATCAAGTGCTCCTGTACAGACGGAGTCTCCTCCTGAGGCAAGTAGAAAATACTGCCTCGAATAACCATTTACCGGTGGGGAAAAACATTTGCTCGAGTCAACTGCTCTCCCGACGGCTTAGTCAGCCCTCCGGCGAGAACAGCCCTCGGGGAGCATGTAGCTCGAGCAAGTGTTTTCCCCCCAGGGGAAGCAATGTTTGAGGGCCAACACACTCTTATTTCCGGTAAGATGTAGCCTGGTGCACGTCTTTTTCCCGACTACGATGAAAGGCAAGAAATGACATCCAACCTAAGCATTTATGCAGGCCAATAGCGACATTTCGACAAAGTGTCTCCATTTTCCAATATGGCCCGCTCAGTTGCCCTTCGCGCTGGGCTCCTGGAAGCGAACGCGCACAGACTTTATGACTGCTATGTTGCAGGCAGTGAATCCGCCCATGATTTGTCTGCAGGTTACACTGTTGTGTCCAATATTTTGTGTAAGGTTGGCTTCCGGTCCATATCATAGAATGTGTGTCGTTTTCTTTTGCCACAGCCTAGGTTTTGTAAACCCCAAATTCAAATTTTCAAGGGCTAAATCTCAGGTTGTTGCACTCGAAAAGCCCATATTGTGACCAACATTCCAGACTGCAACATCTCCCAAGCAAGTCTTTTGAAATCTAGTGTTCGTTTACAGACGAACACTTAGTGTTACTACGAATCGCAAACGCATAAAATTGAAACCTATTGCGACCATCATCACAAGCATTCTATCTGCTGCTGCGCCGGTTGCACATGCGACCGGCGCAGCAGCGGGTCTGGCAGTGTCGGGTACCTTGTTGTCGTTGTTGACACTATGAACTCATCAAAATCATCATAAGTCATTCCAAGCCCCTCTTTTACACGCAGAAATTGGTGTCGTCTAACGTCACCACACCAGATGCATGGAAAGCTGGTCACAAACTGGTGAGGTTGTTTACAGAGGTGCGGACAAGAAGCTGTTTGCCGAAGATTGTGCGCCTCCCACGTCCCGCATGGAGCATTGAGAGGTAGCAAGTGCAGGTTGCATTATGTTGAGCAAGATGGTTTGAGTGTTTATGTTCGCAGAGGTTGCCAATGTGCCCGTATTGGTCACGGTGAACAAGTCTCACTCCGTTCCGGCGCACACCTCGTGGAGGGTGTGCCGGAGAGCGTTAACTCATTGCTGATGTGTGTCTTAAAAAAGAGGGGGGGTAGTGACAAAAAAACGTCTAAGAAAACGCGTTTGACAGGAGCTGCCAGAAGCCAAACGTGAGCAACACCAAACGTTTGGCGAATAGCAAACGTATGACCGTTGGTTGGTTGATATGGAAGATTGCCAGACAAAAGAACTGCTAGTGATGTGGTCGGTGGGCCAGTTCCCCGTAGTTCAACCAGGGGGGTGTCTTTTTTCTTGTGCGGTCAACGATATACGTCGTTCTGATGTCTGGCGACTTTGTTTCTTTGCTTGCTTGTTTTTTTTTCTTTTTCTTTTCGCTTCTTGTTTTTTGCTTGCGTTGGGTTCTCGAGATTATTTTCGTCCCACATGGACAAGTTCTGGTAAATCGGGCATACCCTGATCGGAAACCCACGAAAGGAAGAACGAGACACGGCAAAAACCCAAAATGAGGCTACCAACAGACAAGTCGGCACACGCTACGCCGGATAATTGCAAAGCGGAATTTGTGAGGAACACGGGGTCTCGACGGTTGAATGGTACCAACACTTAGTGCAAATACCCTACTCCGCAAACCCGCAAACCCCACTACTAATCAACACACAGTTCCTCACTGTTTTCACTACCTCGGTTTCAGCTGCCTCGAAGGGTACCTTCGTCACGGAGAGGCTCGTCTTGTTGGCTAGATTGCTTCTTTCGCCCGGACGCGGCAAAGCTGGGGGTTCTTCGGGTTCTGCATTCTTCTGTTCCAGAGATCATAACAGCTGGCCGGCAACAACATCAGCCCTGAATCGCATGCTTCGGGTGAGGGTATGCAGTTTACAAGAAGTAACTTCTATGCAGACACAAGTTGGACTCAGCTTGTGCTGAACAGCACATCCTATGCCAATGAGTGGTCCACATCAAATCACCAACGAAACCTTATTTAGGGCACTGCGTTCTGCCTGCCACTTTTACCTGTCTTGAGAAACGTAAACTACATCGCTGTCATCCGTCTTTCTCACATGGTTTCGATCCTTGACTTACCTTCGTGTACGGCTGGTGGCTGCTTAGGTAATAATTGATGCATGGTACCCCATGGAGCTTGTGCACTCTGGCTGCTGGGATAAAATATTAGAACAATGTCATCGACAAATTCAAGGTGCGGATATGCCATCGTCCACACGTAGGACCAAAGCATACGCCCGCGTTCGGAATGTCCACCCCCTCAACTTCTCTCATGATCGCATCGATCACGAGGTTGAACAGCTTTGGGGCCAATGTGTTCCCTTGGAGGACGCCCGAGCAAAGCTCGATGGCCTCAGTTAGACCATGTGGCGTGCGAACCTGTGTTGTCGCCCCACGATATGTACTGATGAGAGCACTCCGGAGCGAATCCGGTACACCGTAGGCTCCGAGAAGCTTATCCAATGCGGACCAGAAAACGCTGTCGAAAGAGATTCAAAGTTATCGGCAAAGAGATCCGAAGACATCTTGGGACTTGCGGTAGGAATGTTGGCACTTCACGTGCATTTTTTCCTTGCTTGTTTGATAGTGGGTATATTTTGCTTTTCTTGCTCTGGGGATTGCTTTGGTATCTGGTGCCACTTCGCTTGGCTCTTGTGCACCCGGGTGCTGAGAGCTGGTGGGCACACTTCAACAAGGATTGGTGTTGCTTTTGAACTGAAGTGGAGAGTTCAAAACGTATCCGGCTAAAACCCGTCGGGCTTCGTCGAAGTGCGTCCAGAGCTTCGACAACTTCAGGAGCAGAGGGTGTTCTACAGTAGAATAAGGGATATTGTACCCCCAGAAAAAAATCAGCAAGTTGTGTTGGCTGCATTGTTGGTTTTGTTCGTGCTTCGTTCATCCCAATCGACGACCACCAGTGTGCTCTTTCTGTGGGGCTTGAGTCTGTCCAAAAGGAAGTATAGTGTGTAGCCATGCACCTGGACGGATGACAAACAGAGAAGAAAGACCATGTTCTCTGCAGCAATGCGTGCTTACCATTCCTCCAAATAAACATAATAGAGAGCGGCTCGCACACACACGCAGAGTTCAAGGAACACCTTGTCTGTTTGCCCCATATACGCGTTTTAGCAGTTTCGCAGATGCGGAAGCTGCAGGCACAAAGCCTGCAGAGACTTCTGTGCAGAGCTCCCAGATGCAGGAAAAAGGCAAGAATTTGTTGACGTTGTTGTTGGGTGCCTCGTTGTCAATGCTAACCTAATGTGAAGCTCAGTTGCAAGTTATACGGCAGTGCCCTCCAAGAGGTAAAACTACTTCCGGCCCCGTGGCCAATGAGATGGACTCTGTCGCGAACTTCATTATCGGAGCTGCATGAATAAAGAAAGGAATGCGTTTGAAGTTGCTTGACTGGCTTGCAAACTGCAAATTTTGCTCTGCTCTCAACGGTCGGCGCAGTTCGAACACTTCGAACAATGGCTCGGGTTCGCCCCTGCAGCTGCGCAAGCGTGGACCATAAGCTGTTTATCGTGTCGAATCTGCTGCTGTGATCTGATTAGCCTTGGCCTTGAGTCGGTGTGCTTTTTAGCTCGCATGTGAGAAAACAAAGAAAAAGGATCTGTTTCAAGCTCGAGTGAGGCAGGAACAGAGGTGCACCACCTCGACTCGTGCCTTTGACTTTGAATCCTTTGAGAAGCTGGCACGGCTAAACATCCAGTTTCCTCTTTGTACCTTTGTGGTCTCCCGGGAAAAATGCTCTCTGCACGACCTCCGAACTAGGCGGAGAGTGCGGAACTACGTTTTGGGGTATTCTCTTTTTTCCCCGACGACCAGGCAAGGCTTTTGCAATTTTGTGAGTAGATTGTGTGGAATTCCATTTTCCCCCACAGAGAACATTTCCGGAGTTGGGCTTGAGGCTCTGGGAAGGCGTGACTACCCCACTCAAGGACTCTCTATCTGTTCTGTCCCAGCCGCCGTAGCCATTTATCGGCCAAGCATCAGCTCCTCCTCCTGCAACCCTGCAGCTGATCCTGCCACCACCTGCCTTCGCCAGGGCCGGCAGCAGAGAAAGTGGGAAATTCTCCGAAACTCCCAACCCCCCGAAACTCCCCGATACTCTTGCCTGGACCAGGTGGTTACCTTGTGTTATGTCGGGAACATTTCCGGAACAACGGTTGCACATAAGAGAAAAGAGGGGTTTATACCCGGTGTACACGCGAAGAACAAGAAACATTTACCTTACCATTCTTATCACCTTTGGTCAATTGATGCTCTCGTTGCTTCGTTTATCAGTGCATACTGCATACGATCGACTGACCTTTCCCGAGAGGGACGAGTTACCATCTCTCCTTGCTGAAGCAAATACCGCCTGGACCTCTGGTGATCGTGGAACATCTTCTTGCCGAAACCAAACTTGCGGGAAGTTCCGGGGAACTCAGGAGACGGACCAGGTGGATGTACTACTACTTCACTTGTATACCGTAATTGGATTAATATTGAACCGGGTAAAACCTGGGACACCCCCCAAAATCGGCCTAGGTGTCCCAGGTTTTACCCAGTCCGGCTTTTCTTTTGGGGGGATTACGTACTACTCCAGTAGAATGGCGTTACCCTGGTACAAGCCCACGCCCTGGGGGTTGTTCGCCTGCTCAAAACTCAGCTCGACGGGTGCGCCGGCAATGCGGGCCCGGCAATGCGGGCTGAATGGCACGCTGGTGTGATCAACTGTTTAGTACAGGCTCAGGCAGAATGCTGAGCTGCTGTTGTAGTCCCGAGCCGCCGTACTTCTGTTTGCAAAGGGCAGATGAAGTCGTCTGAGCCCTCAGCATGAATTTCGTTGCATAATTAAGTGCGCGGAAGACCGGCGCGAGGCGAGACTGGAGGCAGCAGTTAAAGTTCGGGAAACAGTAAAGTTCTGGCCAAGCAAAGTTCGGGCGAAGCTAAGTTCGGGTTCTGGTGATGCTGAGTTCGGCAAGTTTGGCCTGTGATGGCAAGTTCAGCGCCAGTACCCCAGTCTCCCCCTCCCCGACTCTGTTTTCTGGGGGCAGCCTCAAAAGATTTCACTCTAAAACCCCGTGCCCAGTCGTAGTTCAGGGTTGAACCATCTACAAGTCTTGTTGCGGTTGTCCCCCGCTTTCACGATCCCGCGTGCGGAAGAACTTACGTGCGCGCCTGTGATTTCATCGCTTCCTGTCTAAAGCGGCTGACTGTGGGGGTCGTAAGTTTTCCAGCACCGGACACGCTATTCCAGCGACGACACACACCCGAACCCCGTACACCCGCGCCAGCTCGATGATGGTTTCCTTCTCTTTGAGTGTCCAATCTTTTCTTCTGGTGACACGCAGCTCCCCTTTTGGGCGCTTCATCCCCTGTTGCAACTGCCAACACTGTTTGCAGTTGGCTGGTGGAATCTACTGCCTTGGTTTAAGCCACTGCCGCAGATCGCACTTCATTCTCGTTTGTCCCACTGCTTCCCCTCCTTGGCCTTTTTGTTCGATCGAGAGTATTTATGCAAGGCAGGTTTTCCACAGAGCACACTGCAGCTCTTTGTTCTTCCCATGGCCTTCTTTAGCTGCTGCCATGTGGACCCCCCCAGGTGTCCCAGGTTTTACCCGGTCTGTCATTAACCCGTTCCAGCTTTATTCTACAGTTCAACATTAATCCGATTACGGTATAACAAGTGACCACGTCAGAAGTGCGTCGTCTGTGCCTAGGCGGGGGGGGGGGGCTACAGCAGCAAGTGTCAGATCGAAGGCAGTTGTTTTTATTTTGGCAAGTTTTTTTTTTTCCGTAGTAACAAGTAATTGTAAACACGAAAGAGAACGCTGGCAGCGTGTTTGGGAGAAGATTAGCCTACCGATCATATTCACTCACTATCACTCACTAACAGGCTAATCCTCCCCCGGCACGTACAAACAAAAAATGGCACTAACTCGGACTGACATCCTCGAGGGAGAAGTCGAATGGGGTGCTATCCCCGTCGTGAAACTCCCCCGCGGGGAGGATTACGATGAAGCGGAGAGCGAATGCATATTCGCGACGTGCAGCATTGCACACAGGCCGGACACCTCGTCGAGGTGTGCTTCTTGCGGTTACATCGCATCTGCAGGATGCGTAACCAAGAAGTTGGGACCGGACGCTGCAAGCTTCTTGGAAAGCATTAAGGACGACAACTGGAGCTGTCCAGTCTGTTGCTGCCTTGCTGACCGAAACAAGCGCGCAGCCATGGCCGACGACCTCGAGGGCCCAATCGAGTTCCCGAGGCTGTTTCCTCAGCCGGGGGAGGATGAGGACGAGGGCGGAGCCCTACAGGCGGTCCTGGAGAATCTTCCAGATGGACCCTGGAAGGCGCCCTTTTCTCTCCTTTTGCACCAGCTCACAGGCACCCAGTCTGAGCTGTCGAAACTCAAGGCAGATGCTGCCCGAGACCGCCAGGAGGCAGAGGCTGCTGAGAATGCCGAAGTAGACGCGCGACGAGTCCAGACGTGGGCCCCCTTGCTGAAGACTTCGGGGGGCCGGCTCTCCCTACGCAATGACCTCACCCGCCGGTTTGGTGAGGCGTTAGAGGTGAACGAGGCGGGGCAGGCGTACCGGCATGAGCTGAGGTCGTCTTACGACTCTCTTTGGGCTCTTCTGCCTGTTGCTCACAACAACCCTCCCGTGCTTCAGGCCATGCAGGCTACCATCGTCCGGATGGAGTCGAACCGTCTTCGGTTCAGAACTGGTGGCTCCGGCGAGTCCTCCTCGCTCTATGAGGGCAGGGCCCGAAAGGTGAAGTTCGGGGGTATGGACGACCGGTGGGCCACCAATCTCCAAAACGCCTTATTGCAGGTAAAGACCCCGCAGGCACCAAAAAACGAAGTGGAGAAGGAGAACCGTGTAAAGAAGGCGAAAAGGGGGACCCGCTACCGGCTTCCACTCCCAGCTTCAAATTCCCGAAAACGGGAACGGATTTCTGCCGACGAGATACCTTATCTCCACCGGAGAGTTCTGGAAAGAGCTTCGCAGTGCTATGCGAACTCAGCTGCGCTCTCCAGTGTACAGACACGCAGCGAGGCTTTCGCCTCTCTGGTCAGAAGGAGCCATCCTCACCTGCCCGAGGACCACATCTTCCTCATGTGGCTCCAGCTGAAGCTGGAAAAGGGAGAGCTCCAGACGCAGTCCGCTCGGCAGTACATGACGTATCGTCGGATGCTGTCAATCGACCCGACGGCTGCGTTCCGAAGAACTCTGAGCCGCGAGCTAAAAGAGTACGAACGCAGGGCTCTTACGTCTCGCACATTGGTGGGCAACCAGCAGGTGGAGGAAGCGGTCCGCGAGATGACTGGGCTCTATCGCGCCGCCCTGGCGACCCAATGGAGTCTCGGGGCTCGACTAATCGACCTGATCCGGCTCGAAACGAAGCACATCCTGTTGTGCCCTCGAGACCAGAACCTTGTGCTAGTAATGTTGGTCAACGGGAAGACGGATCAGAGCGGTCGCGGACAGCCTTTGTTGCTGCAAAGGACGGGAAGGTTCGTCAGGTGGATGCTGGATTGGTGGAACGCCCGTTTGCAGCTGGGCGAGAAGTACATGTTCTACCCCGACCTTCGGACCACTCGGTACAACATGGTCCTGCGAGCTCGACTCGATCTGACGTCGCACGGCCTTCGGCATTCGGCATTGACGTGGGTGGCTCGCTTCTCGGAATTGGGGGAGCAGGCGGCACAGGTGGTGGGTCGCCACAAGAGTGTGGAAACCACCCGCCAGTACATCCCTCATCACTTGTGGGGGGCTGCCCAGGATTCTGCTGCTCCGCTGAGCCTACTTCAAAAGTGAAGTGCCTGATCCACTCGGGTACCGAATGTCCCCTGGGCACCCCTCCTACCGAGGTAGACGAACCCACGGTGACATGGCCGGTGACGCTGAAGGACTTCGCAGGCCCCTACGACTACGCCGAGACTTGGCTCAGTCAGGACCAAGAGCTGCCGAAGCCGAAGACAAGCACATGCTACACTGGGGTCGTGGCTCCAGCATTGTGCTCCACGGTGAACGTGGAAAAGCTTGTATCAGACCTCCCGGCGCTGAGGCCCAACTTCGAGTGGGTCCAAGAAGCCAAGATTCGCTCCCTGATAGGTAGTGGCCGGCCTACCGTTCCGGGTCCGGCGAACAAGAAACTCTCGCCTCACGTGTCTCGCTTACTCAACCTCGGCATCGTTGAGAAAGTTCGTAGGAAGGAGACGGGAAGATGGTGTCACTCCGCCTTCTGTGTCGAAAAGTCTAAAAAGGGACAACTTCGGTTCATTCTGGCATGCACCGGCGTGAACGCGGCAACTGCTCACACCCCATGCCCGCCATGTAAACTGCCTTCCTACCCATCGATGATAGAAAAAATGATGGGTTTCGATTACTTGGCGGAATATGACTTTAAGTCATTTTTCTTCCAGTTTCCACTGAATGAACAGGTTCGACGCTACTTCTGTTTCCGGGTGGACAACAAGATTTACCGATTGAAGGTCTTGCCGATGGGATACCGGGGCGCCCCTCAGCTGGCTCAGGCAGTGTCCGAGTCGATTGCACAGCTCGCCACGGAGGGTTACCAAGCAGAGTCGGATAGCTTCGCTTGGATCGACAACTGTTTTTTCCTAAGCAACGACCAAGTCGTTCTGGAAAGGATTCGTAGCAGGTTTGAGGAACTGTGTTCCGATTACGGGATTGTAATTGGGGAGAAGAAGGAGCCTTCTTCCGTCTTCATAACGCTCGGCTTGCAGGTTAACCTGAGCGACAAGAAGTGGCGCTTGGATCCCTCGTGGGTTGAGAAGGTCATAGGACCGGCCAAGAGACTCTTGCTCGCCCCAGGTGCTCCGTTACGGTCGTGGTGGCGGCTCGCAGGGTGTCTCATCTGGAGACAGCATGTGTTGAGGCTGCCATTTGCCGATCTGCTGCAGCTGCTGCACTGGATGTCGGGCATCACCCGAAATGGTAACCTTAGAGATAGCGAATTCTGGCGAAGCTGGAAGACATTGGATGGGGAGCTTCTCCGCCTCCTTCGTCAGACGGTGCACCACTTGGAGGAAAATGCTTTCGTATTCTGGCAGGCGCTCCCTGCAGACAGGGCTTTCGGATTTTCAGATGCGAGTGGTGTCGGTTGGGCCTACATCGACGGCCAAGCACACTACGGAATCTTCCCGAGATGTTTGGCTTTGTCTCCAATTTATCTGAAGGAGCTGTACGCTCTATTCATGTTGGTTCGGGGTCAGCCCCAGGAGAACACCCTACTCGTGGTGGGAGTCGACAACAGGGCCGTGATAGGCATTGTGCGGAAAGGGTACTCCCTCAAGTACGCTGCGATACCCTGGTTGAAAGCGTTGCAAGACACCTTGAAGAGACAGGGGAACCATCTGAAGCTCTTTTTTGTTCCGACGAAGAGCATGCCTGCGGACGCATATACGCGTCTTCCAATCCAACGAAAGTATTGGAAAGAACTCTGCACGACGCTGTAAAAGACTCTCAGGAGAGACACCTACTACAAGGGGCCGGCACGTACAAACAAACATCGCGCCTATTCTTTTTCGTAGTAACAAGTAATTGTAAACACGAAAGAGAACGCTGGCAGCGTGTTTGGGAGAAGATTAGCCTACCGATCATATTCACTCACTATCACTCACTAACAGGCTAATCCTCCCCCGGCACGTACAAACAACACAGCAGGGGTCTTTAAAAGTTTGGGGGTTGGAGCGGAAAACCCGGTGTCAGCCAAAAACCCGGTGTGAGGTCAAAATTTTTTTTCCAACACTCGGGCAGCAGGGATGCCTTGGGACGAAAATCTACGCTCTAAACCGGGGTTTTGGGGAATCACACGGCATTCAGCGGTGACCCTACTGTAGCCCCGACCCGCACAGTAGGCTGTGTTGACGCTTCGGGTGGGGGCAGACCTGCCCGCGCAGCGATATATTTTAGAGTTAAAGTTCGCTTGAAATTCCGGGGTTTTAGGGTCTCCGTGTGACCGTTCATGAATTTTGATATTTTGTGGTAGTGAGTCACCTTTTGGCTTCTGCGTGCGTGTGCCGCCTCTGGTGCACGATTGAACCAGCGTTAAACTCCGGAACACCGATCCAGCAACTCTTCTTGTGGCGGTTTTGTGTTTCTTAAGGAGCCCTGCGCCGCAGGCGCGGAAACTTTTAAACGGTCGCACTTACGGATCAAAGCAGATAAGCACTAGGGTGGCTCGTCACAACTAGGTTGGCTGACATGTCAATTAAACCTGCGCCGCAGGCGCGGAAATTTTGACGGTCGCACTTACAGCTAAACAGATGGACGGAAACACGTTGGTTTGTCACCGGCTGCAGCAGGTTTTCGTCCTGCACAACGCCCCTGCATTGCCTGCCACGGTGGAACACTGTGAACAGAATGAGCAAATAATGCGGTAGCCCCATTACGGAAAAGATACTCAGCCAAAACACCTGCGCCGCAGGCGCGGAAAATTTTTTGGCGCCTTTCTGGCCAGCCAGCTAAGTACGAAGATCGCATAACAGTTTTCCGTGAAAGAAATTTCCGCCGGTGGTTTCTGCTATGAGAAGATTTTTTCCATCAGGTTTCTGCCACGAGAAATTTCCACCGATGGGTTCCGTTAGAAAACATTTCCACCAACAATTTCTGTTCGAAAAGTTTTCCGCCAAGCTTCCCGTGAAAGAAATTTCCGCCGGTGGTTTCTGCCATGAGAAAATTTCCATCAGTTTTCTGTCGTGAGAAAATTTCCACCAACAGTATTCCACAAAGAAATTTCCGCCAGTAGTTTCCACGAGAACATTTCCACCAGGTTTCCACCACGAGAGAAATTTCCGCCAGTAGCTTTCGCCTCGAGAAAATTTCCACCAGTTTTCTGTCACGAGAGAAATTTCCACCACCAGTTTCCCACGAAACAAATTTCCGCCAGTAGTTTTCACGAGAACATTTCCATCATCGGTTTCCGCCACAAGAAAATTTCCATCAGTTTTCTGTCGTGAGAAAAATTTACACCAACAGTTTCCCACGAAAGAAATTTCCGCCAGGTTTCCGCCACGAGAAAATTCCCATCACTTTTCTGTCGTGAGAGAAAATTTCCACCAACAGTATTCCACAAAGGAAATTTCCGCCAGTAGTTTCCACGAGAAAATTTCCATCAGTTTTCTGTCGTGAGAAATTTTTCCACCACACCAGTTTCCCTTCCCACGCAAGAAATTTCTGCCGGTAGTTTCCACGAGAAAATTTCCAGCCTACACAGTGACAAAACAGAAATCTGGAAAATCTTTTTTTCCCAGAAATTTTCTGACTTTTTTTTTTTCCTCTTTTTTTGACACACCGGGTTTTCCCGGTGTCTGACACCGGGACGCCGGGTTTTTAAAGTCCCCTGGACGACAGCAAGTGTCAGACTAGCCCACCCGAAGGCAGTTGTTTTCTTTAGGCAGGTTTACTCTACCGGCAGAAGTTGTTTGGGATAGCGACTTTTTTTAGACTGTTTCTTGTGGTAGGTAGGCGGTTTTCTTTTTTTTTTTTTGGCCCATGTCCAGGCTATTAGCTTCATTTTGCCTCAGCTTTCCAAATTCCGTCTCAATGGCCAATTTTTTTTCCCGCTCTGAGACCGAGAAGCTTTTGTTTAGGTTGCATGAATCTCCCAAAGTGGGGAGTCCGGGGGCTCCGCCCTCCAACGAACGGTACATCTCAATGGCCAATTTTCTTTCCCGCTCTGAGACCGAGAAGCTTTTGTTTAGGTTGCATGAATCTCCCAATGTGGGGAGTCCGGGGGGCTCCGCCCTCCAACGAACGGTACGGTACATTCAGGTGAAAAAAGAGTTGCACACTTCTCAGTCCGTTTGTCGCGTTAAACATGTTGACCAACATACTAGTGCCCACCTGTGTGACCCGCCCCGCTCCTTCAGGTGCACATTCCTGAAGGCAACAATCCATTCCCAATTCATCCACCACTCAGATACTGTGTGCTGGTAAATCATTCGTACGAGTAGGATGCAGACACGGAATAAGGCACTTGCGTCGACTCATTTTATTTCCCTTCTCTTGGAGAACCAGCCGCCAAACCTCGCTTCTGTGTACGTAAGAAAAGAGGCGCCAACCAGCTTCCTGGCACAGCAGCCTAACCCACGCCTCCACCAGAACCCCACGACTTTTTTCATCGAAGGTCGTTTTTTGCACCTTTTTTTAAAACTTTTTGAGCCGCCCGCCGGATTTCCAGAATCCGTCAGCTGACGGAATTTGGAATGGGAAGCTAATGCCCTGGTTGTTTTTCTATTGGCAAGTGTTTCTCGACCGGCGGAAATTGTTTGTGTACACGGGGTTTCGTTGTATTCTTGTTGATGGACATAGATTTGCGCCAATACGCTCTGAACAGGGGTTTTGTGTCACTGCATGCAATTCAACGATACGCTCATGTCAAGCCGCGACCAACAGATACTCACACAGCATTTTATTGGGAAAAATAAATTCCCTCTGGTGGAAATGGCTTGGGGCTTCTACAGTGCATGAGACATATTTGTCCTGTACAACTCTGTGCAGTGCACGAAAACTTGACTTCCCTTGTAGGCCGATCTGCTACGATGCATTGCGGGCTGTGGTGCGTTGCGGTGTTGATGACGGAGTGAGTTTTTAGAGCTAAAGTTTTTGTACGCAATTTTCTGGATTGTTTCATCCCGCAAAAATTCGCTGTCAGTATAAATAATTCGTTGTCATATACCGGTGGCAGTGGCAAAACAGGTCGGAATCGAGGCGGAGTGCGCTCTTCGACGTGCGTCACCATGGTCCACAGAGGGCGAGTTGGGCGAGTCGGAGGGCGAGTGTGGGGCGAGTCTGGGGCGAGTGGGCGAGTCAAAAGGCGAGTTTGGGGGCTCGAGGGCCCTAGGGCGAGTCTGGGGCGATCCGCGACTCGCCCGCCACCTATGCCTAGCCCCCCCCCCACTACTAACTAAGATTTCCCCCCCCAAATCTTGGCCGAGGGGGGTAATTTCCCGGGGGGGGTAAGAGAGGCTCCAGGGGGAGGGGGTAAAAGACACTGTTCTGGGGCACCTGCAGGGGTTACGTTATGATCGCCACCTCTAACCAGGGAGACTACCTGTGGGGACCGGACTGTGTGAAGCTAGGGGTGTAAGAGTGCTCAGCACTCTTGCTTTTCCTTTTGCAGCAGAACAGCGGCTGTGCAACTCCTGTGAAAGAGCTCCGGACCCCTTGTGAACACTGCGCGGGTTTGCAGGTTTGCGGGTTTGCGGGGGGGGTGCCGATCCTGTTACGGTGCATGAACACAAGTGCAGGAGAAGGGGTAGGGGTGAGAAAATCTTGATGCTTGGCAGAATACTGCCTAGTGTGCTGAAGATCTGCCCTCACACAATGCACATGGGAGCTTCCAGCGACAGTGCGGGAAACTTCTCTGCTGCCGTTCCCCCCCAACACGTGTCCCCACCAAAATGGGGTCTTTTTTTGGTGACGGGGTATTTGCCGAGATTTTTGTGGTTAAATCCCGCACCTGAGTGGGTCGGAGAAGGTACAAAAAATTGACCCTGTATGGTACTGAGGGCGAGTGAAGGGCGAGTGACAGGGCGAGTGAAGACGAGTCGGGGCGAGTCGTGACTCGCCCGCCGCCGCGCCACCTATGCCTGAGGGGTCAATCTGTGTCACAAAGGGGTATTTTTGGATTTGCACAAAGGCAGACGTAAAAAAAGGACCCACCCCAGAAAACTGGTAGGAATCGGCGGGAAAATGCATTGCGGGCCGATACAAGCGGAATCTGCCCACAGGTGATCGCACAAAGGCAATGTTGAAAAATCTGTCCCAAAGCGTGCCACCGTGTTGCATGCAACGTCGTCAATACTGTAGTACCTACACACAGCCAGCAGCTGTTGCTGTGAAACCACCCAAGCACCCGGATTATGACAAGGTTCACACGCCAAGACGGGAGAGCCATGCAAACAGAAGAAACTGCCCATATAATTTGCTGCAAAGACTTCGCAGTAGGCGGAATGAGAGCGAAAGTGAAGACGAGCGTGAGACTGAGAGTGACCCGTGCGAGCCACCATTCTCGCAATTCCATCAAAAAGAGGACAAACTCCTGGCACTCGTACTCGTCGTCGTCGCATCAGAACTGTCTATGGTACGTGAGAATTTCCGTGTGGATGCACTTCGAGACGCTCTTGTTGGGCTACCTTATAAGAAGGGCCCCACCCCTCGTCACGAATTACCAGCGTCAAAGAAGCGTCGCACTCAGAAGAAGACCCTCTCCGGCGTACAAAAAAAGAGCTGGGCTTCCCTTCTCGGCATTTCGACAGCAGTTTCGACTATTGTAACAGCTCTCAGCGCTTTACGTTGTCGCCAACAGGTGCGTTGCAACACGGTGGCAGGCTTTGGGACAGTTTTTGAAATCACGGCATTTAGTGTGCTACTGTGTCTCGTGCTACTAGTAACTTTTTTCATGGTTCAGCTTCATTCCTACTGCCAAGGTTCCATGGGGACTCCCTAATCCCCTAAGAAAAAAAATGACCCTTTGTGCGCTTTTTTGCCTTGGATTGACCCCCTACGGGCAATGCTGGGGGGGTCAACGGGGGGACCAATGACAACGAATATGACCGGTATTATTCTATGGCTCAGTGGCGCAAATGACCCCCTATATAATTATATGGACAACTTGTGTCAGACTAGCTCACCCGGGGGGTGGTTGGTTCCTTTCGGCAGGGTTTCTCCCATCGGGAAATTGCATGGGTTTGAAATGATGGGCGCTTCTTTTTTTTCTCTTTCATTTTTCCTGTTGACAGCTTGTGTCAGAATAGCCCACCCGGGGGTGGTTGGTTCCTTTTGCATGGGTTTGAAATGGTGGGCGTTTTGTTTAGCGTTTATTGTGGTTTAGAGGTTCGGTTTTAGGGTCTCCGGGGTTTCTCCTGTTAGCAGCTTGTTTCAAACTTGCCCACCCGGGGGTGGTTGGTTCCTTTTGGCAGGGGTCTCCCGTCCGGGAATTGCATAGGTTTGAAATGATGGGCGTATTTTCCTTTATTTTCCTGATGGGCGCTTTTCTTTTTTGCGTTTCCGACGATCCCGAATGGGCGTGCAGATTGTCTTTCGACCTTTCTTTTGCTTTTTCGTTTTCCCCCGACGACAGCAAGTATCAGACTAGCCGACTCGAAGGCAGTTGATTTCTTTAGGCAGGTTTACCTTCCGGCGGAAGTTGTTTGGGGTAGCGTTTTTTTTTTTTTTCCTGTTGACAGCTTGTGTCAGACTAGCCCACCCGGGGGTAGTTGGTTCCTTCTGGCAGGGTCTCTGCCGTCCGGAAACCGCATGGGCTCTAAATGATGGGCGCTCTTTCGGCTTCTTCTTTTTTTGCCATGAGAGTAGGCTTTTTTGTGCGGTCGACGTTTTTTTTTTTTGTCCCATGTCCAGCAGGGATTTATGCAGCTTTTCCTCCTCTGTAGAAAAGTCCTTTTCGCCCGCGGGGTCCTGTGGCGGACCCAAAATTAATTGGAAATGGTAGTCAAGAGGCAAGCACTACCATGCCAGCCCAGCCCAACCTCAGTGTTGGTAATAAGAATCAGACAAAATGGTTAAGCTAATTTGTAAGAGAGGGGGTGTGGGGGGCAGCGCCCCCCAGCGCACGGTACGGTACAGCGAAGAACTCCCGCGCCAGCATGGCTTCCGATGCTTTGGGCTCAAATTTAATTCACATGCGGAACGTGCGGAAAAGGTCCAAAAAGGTGGAAAAAAAAAACTTTTCCGAGTTTCATGCAGGAGGGGTACAAGCTCTAGAAAAGGGTCTAGGGTGTGCCTGGTAGGGAGAGTCTGCCCCAACTTGCCATATTTGGGTCGCCAAGTCCACATCAGCATCACATTCGCTGATCCTTTGCGGGCTTCGTAGTTTTGTGTTGGCTTGGTGGCACGGGATCTATCGGCTTGTTGCGGACCACCTGCAAGAAGACGAAGGTAGTTTTGTTTTAGAAGCAAAGCATACTTGTTTTCCGGTAAGGAGTGGGCAGGACGTTTCAAAAGGGGAAAAGAGGAACAAAGCACATGATTGCTTCTTGGCAAATAGTAGGTGGGACGTTCTTGATTAGAGTGGAACTTCGTACGTAAGTTAATATTACTCTGCTGCACATCAACCTGCTCATCCTCCTTGGCTGCCAGCTGAGGCCTCTGCCCTTTGCTTCATTGAAGGTGTCCGCGGCCAGTCATATTAGTATCGCCTCACAGGTCGATTAGCCAAGCCAAAAAACACATCCCAGGAGAAAAAAATCGGGGCAGGTTGACATTTACCTAAGCCCTGCTCGCAGTCCATGATCGCAAGCTGGACGGCAGAGGAACCAACATATGAGACGATGCCAAACTCCCCCCCCCCCTTTTGCACTAATCATAGATGGCCGGTTGATAACGTTATATAACGTTATATAACGTTATATAACGGGCGAAAACGCAAAATTTTATTCTTCGCTTTTTCTCACGAACGGGGGGGTCGGTCCTGCTTTTGGCTTTGTAGGTTCTCCCGACTCCCCTATTCGTGGTCAGCACAAACTCAAGAGGTCTAGTCAACTATTCCCTGCAGTATTGGCATACTTTCAAGAATAGTTGAGTTGCAGCTCTTGACAAAGATAGATGGAAAAAAGAAGGTGCTTTTATTCTTCGCTTTTTCTCACGAACGGGATTAGGGTCCCTAAGGGCCCCCGCAGATTAGCGAGCTCGTCAATTGTAGACTGCGGGACGACAAGGGTATTCGACGGGTGTAAGCCTCGCGTGTATGGGTCCGCCGCCTGCAAATGGGTTGGCACCCATCTGACTCTCAACGTGGCCCCGTGTCCCTCCAGCAATTTAAACAACTTTGAAAGGAGCACGTTTCCCACGAAGAGTCGACAGTGGCCCTTCAGAATCGCCAGGACTACACCCATGTTATCGACCATCATGTCGATTCCGATTCCCGAACCCCTGACCTCGATCGCCAATTCGACGGCCCTGACTACCGCAAGCAGTTCCTTCGAGAAGATACCCTCGAGATGGTGAAAAAATCCTGCCTTCACCACACCAGGTCCCACCTCGAGAGCCACGGCCCACATGTCGTCCGAAGCATCGCTCCAACCCACTATCCACTCGCGGCACGGTCTAACCGGACGAAACCAGTAATTCGCTCGAATCTCCAGAACCTCCCGCTCGAGCTCCCCGATTTCCTTCAGGGACAGCTCCACGCAGTTATCCCAGAGCTCGTACCGAACTCCGATCCTACCCGCCAGACGACGGGCAACGTCCATCAAACCTTGCCGTGCGCAGAGTCTCCTCTTCATCGCGAAACACCGCCATGCGATCCTTCCGAGCCAACCAAACACGGTGCGCGCTGTTATGCGCGGTCCTCTTTCGAACCACGAAAGGTCAAGCGTCTTCACCCACGCCGGATCCATTCTCACCAAGCCTTCCGTGAGATCGAACTCCATGCCCAGCGCCTTCAGCCTCTGCGTCGGCACCAGGTCTTCCTTCACCTCCAGCCGAGCCTTCTCGATCAGCGCTCTGAACGCTCGAGCCTTCGCCCAGCACGCCTCCTCTGTCTCCGCGCCAAAGAAAAAATTATCCACCCACGCAAAACCTTGGACCTGATGCGCCAGCACAGTCGCGATGCGTTGCGCGATCGCAGGTGCCCAAGACCAGCCCATTGGAAGCTTGCGTAGGACAAAGGATTCAAAACCACCCCGGGACGCTGCAAGATTCACGCAGAAGAACTGCGACACAGCTCGGTCCATCGGTATTTGGAAGAAAAAGGACCGTGCATCGCATGAGATCACCCACTTCCACGACAGGAGCGCAGCCACTGCGTCCTCCAAGCGCGGAAGGCCCATCGGAGGCGGAGGCGCAAACACGTCGTTGATCTTTCGCCCATCAACTATTACGCGCAACCCCCCAGACGATTTCGGTACGGTAAACACCGGCAACACGAATTGGGCTTCCCGAAGGCTGGTCGGCTGCAGCAGGCCACACGCCTGGAGCACGCTGGCATGTCGCAACATCCTACGAGACGTCGAACGGAGCCTCCCCGGCTGATCCTCCCATTCCGGCTTCAACAAAGACCGAAAGACCTCCACCGATCCGATTACCTGCAGCAAACGCGCCAGCTCGCCCGTCTCATCCAACTCTTCCACAAAGGCAAGGTCGATTGAATTCGATGAGATCGGGGCGATCTCGCCGTCGTAGCAAGGTACAACTGAAGGCTTCTTTCCGTCCACCGGAAGGGCCCACTCGGGACCCGAGTACCCTTCCTGCCATATGCATCCTTCATCCGCCTCGCGATCCGGCTCCGGCGCCTCCAGCACGTCGTCTCCAACGTAATCCGTCCAGAAGGCGAATAGGGGAACAGCACGCCTCGCCCGCCGCAGCCAGCCCTGCGGAAAAGCCGGCCGCCTCAGCAGCACAGCCTCTGCGAGATCTGGAGGAGTTCTCGCACATGGCTCAACTCCGCCATCGGAAGATACCGGAGCAGGGCCGACTCCGATGAGTGGCCCGAAAACTGCCGAATCTCGTTGAGGCCCACTCCTCCCCGCAGTAGCTCCGTTAACGCGCCCCTTCGCAGGGAATGGCACGACAGCTCCGGATTCTCCCGACGCAGCGCCCGTCCCACGCTTCCGAAGGTCGTCGGAAAGAGCTTCTCTCTTGCACACCCCGCCATCGCCCTCAGCTCCGCCGTCTCCCGCGCCGACAGGGCTATCGCCGACAGGGCCCCCATGTGAAATGGATCCGACTTCGTGATCCACCATGAGATCTTCGCACCCCCCGGAGTGAACGTCACGTCCTGAGGGCGCAGACGAACTACGTCGCCTACTCTCGCTCCCGACCTCCATGCCACCAGGACGGCCATCGCCACTGCCCGATCCGTCGACCGACCCACAACAGCGTGAACCTCGGCGCTCGTCGCCGGAACCGCCTGTTTCGCCGGTTTGTTCGCACCTAAACGCCGCAAGGCCCGACGGAGGTCCTTTATGACGATCGATCCCTGAAGATCGTTGCCAACGCGGCGTTCCGTTGACACCAACGAGTTGACGTAGGTCAGGGCAGACGGAATCGAAATGTCCCCCCGACGCAACAGCCTCGCGATGAACAGCAGCAACGCAGTCGGCGTCTCCGTCGGTGACAGAACGTCGAGCATGCGCCGAAACTGCAGGAACCTGCGGTGAACAGATTCCATACCCCGCCAAGTCGAAGGAGCGAGAGCCGCCTGCATCAGCTCCCTCGCGTCCCCCATCACCAAAGAGAGCTCCTGCCGCTGAAGCAGAGGCTCCTCTTTCCGCGGTCTCCCGAGGCGTGAAACGGAAGAACGGAACTCGCGGCTCACGCCCCGCCAGCCCCGCCTCCAGTTTCCCGTCCCAGTGTCCTCATCCCCACAGTAGGAAGCCTTCACTTCCTTCCTTCGCCACCGCGACTGGACTTTGCCTTCTGAAAAGCGTTCCCGCCTTGCTTCGCCTTCTCCTTCTTGCGACGCATCTTCTCGGCGGCAGCCAGCCCCTTCTTCAGGAAATCGGGCGCCTCGTCCTCCTCCCACGCCGTGGCCGCAGCTTCCGCTTCCTGCCACCCGGCCGTCTGCCCGATGCGGACCACTTCCAGACGCCTGAGAACCGCTTCCGCCACCTTCCGCAAGGCCTCGTCCGCGTCGAATGCGGTCTCCGTCTCTCCAATCGCCCCCAGGACGATGCCCAACGTCTTGAGGTGGGCCTCGGTCTCGTGGCCCTGCGCTCCCTTCGCCACCGCGTAGCGGCGCGCCAACTCGCCGTACACAACGGCTCTCTCTTTCCCGTCGAGGGTCGTCCAGGCTTGCGGCTTGAGAGCCTGCAGGCCCACAGCCAGACCCCCGGGTCCAGCGGACCCGGGGCGCTGGCCGTTTTTTGCCTCGGCCAGCTCAGCTCGTAGGGCCGCCACTTCCTTCCTCATCTCCGTGAGAAGAGAGGCCACCCCTGGCTCCTCGGCGGCCGCCTCGCCGTCGGCCGCTTCGCCGTCGGTGTCTTCTTCTCCATCGCTCGACTCCTCCTCAACCAGTACGCCTTCACGCTTAAGCCACGTCCGGGTGACCTTTTCCTCCCACAGGCTCAACAGCCAGCAAAGATGCCACTGTGCTGCTCTTTGGGGGACGTCCTCGAAACCCAGCTTCCCTAGCGCCGCGCGCATCTGGCCCGCCCTGTCCGTTGCATCCGCGAACAGCCCTTTCATCTGGACCACTTCCCTCGCGTCCTTTTCCCAGGATGGGAACCTCAGAACCTTCCCTGTTCCCGTGGCCACGGCCTCAGCCAGGGCTTTCGCGGAGGATTCGTCCAAGGCCATTTCCCAGTGTTTTTATTATATGGAAAGAAGAAGGTGTTTTTTATTCTTCGCTTTTTCTCACGAACGGGGGGGTCGGTCCTGCTTTTGGCTTTGTAGGTTCTCCCGACTCCCCTATTCGTGGTCAGCACAAACTCAAGAGGTCTAGTCAACTATTCCCTGCAGTATTGGCATACTTTCAAAAAAAATAACGCAAATAACGGTTTTTAGAATTTTTCCGATTTTGGCCATGTTTCCAGATTTGTCATTTTTTCCTCGTTTTGGTCCATTTCGGCCATTTTTTCCGATTTTGGCCATTTTTGCCAGATTTTGGTCAATCTTAGCCAATTTTTCCAGACTTTTGCCGATTTTTTCAGGTTTTGGCCATTTTGCCGATTTTTTCCAGATTTCGGCAATCTTTGCCGATTTTTCCAGATTTCGGCCATTTTTGCCGGATTTCAAGATTTTGGACAATTTTGAGATTTTGGCCACTCTGGCCGATTTATCCAGATCAGTCAATTTCGGCCATTTTTTCCGATTTTCCAGATTTCCCGATTTTCCAGATTTTGGTCAATTTCGGCCATTTTTGCCAATTCTTGGATCCCGGTCACAAAAACTGTTCGGAAACAAACCCTGGTCCGAAAAGAATTCGTAGTAACCGGTCCTCAGGGGTCCGTATAGCCCCTCCCCAGAGCTTTTTCTCTTTTACTTATTTTCTTGCGGACTTCCACCCAAGCGCGACAAACGCGATCCTTCCGGATTCACATGACTCTTTCACTGTGCGATGTTGTTCTTGGGATGTGGATGTCTGCAGTTTTGGGTTTCCGGCGCGTGTCCCTCAGTCGGTGGCCCGTAACGGTCGTTTGCAGTGTCCTTCGTGAGGCAGCAGATGTCACCAGCATGATCCGGCCACTGGAGTCCAACTTGTCCAAGCTTGTCCACTCGGCAGACCGTTGCGTACTATGCCAGTCAGACAAGGTCCCAGTACCAAATATGGGTGCATGATGAGCACGAGACATGCAAAGTCGAGCAGTCACAGCTGGCGCTTCCCGTAGAACCCAGCCAGCCCGGGGTCGGTTTTCTTGATCCGGTCGATGAATCGTTGTTCCGGGCTCTTACTTGGTGGTTTCGTGACAGGGAGAACGCTGGGGCCAGTCAATGCCAGGTCGCGGGACAAGGCCTCGACGCGCAGCGTTTCCGCCACCTTCTTCCTTCCGCGTCGCGCCTTTGCAACCGAGGCGCTGCTGCTGCTGCTGTTGCTATCCGTACTTTCGGCGCGAGGCCGTTTGCGCTGTGTACCTGGGGTCTTCGGCTGAGCTTTAGGTTGAGCCTTCGGCTTCGGCTGGACCTTCGGGGAGCTTTTCGCAGGCATAGTCGATATTCCCTTTGGAAAGACTAGTGTGGCTGAAATCGAAGCGGGTGGGGCGGTACACGTGTTTTTGTGTTTCCGACGATCCCGAATGGGCGTACAGATTGGTGTCTTTCGACCTTTTTTTTTTTCCGCGCACGGACTGCCTGTTCGAGCTTGTGCGGGTTTAAGAAACTCAGACAAGAATAGCTCTGGTGAGGGGCAGGGCATAAATGACCAAAACCCTGGAAAAATCGGCAAAAACGGCCAAAATGGGCAAAGTCTGGAAAACATGGCAAAACTGGCCAAAAATGACCAAAACCTGGAAAAATCGGCAAAAATAGAAAAACATGGCAAAAATGGCCAATCCTGGCCAAATCGGTAAAAACGGCCAAAATGGGCCAAAATCTGGAAAACACGGCAAAACTGGTCAACATTGACCAAAATCTGGAAAAATTGGCAAAAATAACCAAAATTGGCCAAAATCTGGAAAATGTGGCAAAAATGGCCAAAAATGACCAAAATCTGGAGGACAGTGTGACCTCCCATGGACTGGTAAAAAACCGTTATATAACGTTATATAACGTTATTATAACGTTATATAACGTTATTATAACGTTATTATAACGTTATATAACGTTATATAACGTTATGACGGTCAAATAACGGTATTTTTCGACCAAAAATGGCAAATAACGGTTTTATAACGGTCACTAACGGTTTTTCTGGATTTAGGGGGGGTAACAAATAACTCCGGGAATAACGTTATATAACGTTATATAACGTTATATAACGGCCATCTATGATTAGTCTAATAAAAATCTTTTTGACGTCACCCCATACTGGCCCCGAACCCCCATCTGTGTGGCCCAAAACGGGTCCCAAACGGTTTTTGGCGGGCTGAGTCGAGGTAAAGGGGTCTCTGAAGGCCCACGAATAGGCCCAGGTGGGCCCAGGTGGGCCCCGGAGCGGGCACTCAGTGCGAGGGGGTGCCCCCAAAATGGGGTCATTTTCAAAGCCTCGCCACTTCTCAAGCTAGTCAAACACCTTCTGGCCTCCAGCGGGAAACCCAGACTACACAATGACAAGATCGGCTGTGTTCCGCTGTACCACCAGCGGGTCCTCTTGAAGCCGAAGAATAATCTCAGGGGTCACAGATGGCCCTACTTGGCCACCCCGCCTGCAGCGCCTGCGGTGGGCAGGCACACCTTGTAAATAGAGTGGGTGCAGCAGGTGCACCCTGCCTAGAATCCGGCTTTACCAGCAATACTAATTAAGAATACAGGACAGAAGACTCAACGTCTAATGTCGGATCCCATATTTAATTAGACTTGGTAGTCAACGTCTAATTTCGGATCTCAAATTTAATTAGACTTGGTAGCCAACGTCTCGCCACATACCACCCTTTGGCCCTCCCGCCCCTGGCCCTCCTCCCTTCTCTTCCCCCGCCTCTCACTCATCCTGCGCCCATGGCTTCGCCATGGCTTCGCCCCTTGTCCCTCCTGCCTCAGTTCCCCCCTTTATCCGTCCCCTGCCTTGGCTCACCCGTTGCCGCTGATCCCGGTTGGTAGTGACCCGCCCCTACCCCAACCCCCAGCCCAAAATTACGGAGGTCCTATGAACATGCAATGTGAATAGCCTCTATTCGAGCCAACCCGGCTTTAATGCGTGAAAAAAAGTGTATTGTTTTTGGACTAGATAATAGTGCGGAGCTAACTTTTTTTCCCCCTGGCAAAATGCATAGCGAGCGGGCGTCGGCCTTTAGGCCGGTAGGCCCGGGTTCGAACCCGCCCATCACACTTTTCCGGTCGAAGATTGTTTTCGAGGTTAGTTGCGTTTTCGGGTCTAATGTGCCCGATATTAGTGTTTTTTGCGGAGTTTCTCAGTATCTCGCGGTATTTGGGACCCGCTTTGGACCCCGGAAACGGAGTCGGGGGGGGTCCGGGGGGGTCTCCCCCCCCGGGTACTGGCGCCGAACTTGCCATCACAGGCCAAACTTGCGCTACCACACGCCGCCGAACTCAGCATCTCCAGAAGTTCTGGCAGAACCCAAACTTTGCTTCGCCGAACTTTGCTTCGCCCGAACTTGCTTCACCAGAGCTTTGCTTCGCCCGAACTTAGCATCACTCGAACTTAGCGTCGTCCGAACTGAGCTTCACCAGAATTGCCCGAACTTTGCATCGCCCGAACTTTGCTTTGCTTCGCCCGAACTTAGCATCACTCGAACTTAGCGTCGTCCGAACTGAGCTTCACCAGAACTTAGCATCGCCCGAACTTAGCTTCGCCCGAACTTTACTGTTTCCCGAACTTTAACTGCTGCCTCCAGTCTCGCCCCGCGCTGGTCTTTAGCCGAGCGCACGTACTAAAAAAAAAAGTTTTTTTTGGTGCTGTCGCGCAGGAGTTTTTAAAAGTTTGGGGGTTGGAGCGAAAAACCCGGTGTCAGCCAAAAACCCGGTGTGAGCAGTGCTCCTGCTAAGAAAAAAGCCGGTCTTTTATGACACCAAAAACTATTTTCCAAAAAACACCCGGCAAAAAAAGGCCGGTCTTCTTCTGCCGAAAAAAGACCGGCTAGCCGGCCTTTTTTGGCAAAAAAAGACCGGCTGCAACCGACCAGTGCAGTAGGCTGTGGCATTGAGGGCTAATTACAACAGCAGTTCAGCAGGAAAGAGGGACTCTCGTGACCAAAATGCCTGGACAAAAGCGCAGTTGTCAGGATAATGAGGACGGAGCGCAGAAAAAGCTGCGGCAGACAACACTGTTCGGCGCAGTTCCGAAGGTGAGCCGTCCAGAGACGATTGACAGCCTCGCGGGTAGATGCTGCGGGCCTTCAGGAACTCGATAACTCCCTGAATGCCAAGTTCAAACTGGCCGCTACATTCGGATCGTCATCGTCAGGAGCCATTTTTAAAAAGACCGGGTCATCGGCCTTAGCGGGAACCTTGCATGGGCCAAAAAAAAAAAAAAACGCCTACCCTAACTTGAAGTTGAAAGGTGTCCTTTGCGTTCCCTACAAGTCCTAGTTTTTCTCCGCAATGCAGACTCTCGTGCTTTATAGGCCTGTAGTGCTTTTTGTCGGGTGCCAAAGAAGTGGTGCTGAAGTGTGTTCAATTGTTTTTCTTGAACAAGAAAAGAGCACGTCTATACCTCTGTGCATGTCAAGTCCTGTTGGCCAGTGAAAGTGCACAACATCAGTGGATTGGTGGTACAAAGTACACCTCACCTTCTTCAGTATGGGGGTTTTACTACTGAGAGAAGAGCCAGAGCGGATCGGGGAACGGATCGAAAGGGCCTCCGGGCCTCCACCTAGCACGTGGAACCCGCATCAATGTGCTCCGCTAACGGAGACGTTTCTCAAGAACGCAGCACCAAACCGATGACCGCCGCAGCAAGAAAGCAACCTGGGAAACCCCGGTTGCCGAACTGAGTGATACGTGCAGCTGACGAACAAGACTTGAAGCGTATCCATCCCGCATACACTTGCCTCAAATGGCCTAAGAACAAACATTCACGCCGAATCTCCCAATGCACGGGGGAAGAATGCTGGGGGGTTTTAGAGGGACGGAAGCACAGACCAGGGGAAATTGCTCAAATTCTGGTGGTAATTTGACCTCTTGGACACTCATTTGTCCCCCTTAAGGGCCCCTACCTCCCATATTTCTTTTCCATTTGCATGAACAAGACGTCTCGACTGGCTAACAATTTATTGACTACCTACCCCACCCGTGTTAGTGTCGCTACCTAAAGGCATCTTTTCCGAAAAGGCGACACTAACACGGGAAGCGGACACTAACACGGGGAGGGGGGGGGGCGGGGGTAGGTATACAGTTATATATACCCTACGAACCGGTGAGCTGAGCTTTATCACTCGGCGAGTCATCGACATAATCAAGCTTGGTCGAGCCTGATTGAGTGTATTCGTTTGGGGTAGTTTGATTAGAATGCAAATAATCGGTGGCGGTATTCTATCGAGCGCAAAAAGAGCGGAAACGCAAAAGCAAGAGCGGGATCCTTCCCATGCAAACCCCCTAGAGCTAAGTTGATATACGTCGTTCTGATGTCTGACGACTTTGTTTATTTGTTTGCTTTGTTTTCCTTGTGGACCTTTGATTTCCTCCTTTCAGTCAAAAACTTCTTCCTCTGCGACAATCCCCACTCACCAATCAGTTTACTCCCTTTTGCAAATAGAAATTCAGCCAGGTGGCCCATTCTGACGCTTTGTCTCCAGGCTCTTGCTTAATTGTCCGTAGACATACACTTCTCATGACCTCTCGATCGCATTTGGCAAAGTCGGCTAAAACTTGTTGAAGGATCGGTTGTACCGTACTCATGTCGATGGTCGATGTGCCGTAGAAAATTCGATGGCGGCGGTCCATGGTGGTTAGGACGTGCGTGGCAGTGGCTCTTTCTGTACACCCTGGCATCAAACACGGCGCTCTAGCTCTGTCAGGCATGAGGGCTCGTCGCACAAGGGCCTGTAGCAAGTCTGTCACTCCCGGGTACATCTTGAGCCGTTTGAAAGTTTGAAGAACACCCGAAGGCAGTTGATTTATTTAGGCAAGTTTTCTCTACCGGCGGAAGTTGTTTGAGTTTTTTTTTACTTTGTTCAAAAAATATTTGGAACCAGAAACGGATTCCGTTTCCGGTTCCTTGTTAGGAAATGTCAGAAGGCTTCTTAAGTTGAAAGGCCCTACTACTGGTTCTGTCTGTGCATCTGTCCGGTGTCCGTTTTGGGCTGTTTTTGGCCCTTCAGAGGGCAGATTGCTTTTTTTTACGCCTTCTCCGCGAATTCTGACAACCGAACAGCGAACTTACTTCTCTTCTCCGTCTCCGGGCTTTCTGACCCTTCGGTCATTTCTGCCGGACTTTTAGAGAAAGTTCACTTGAACTCTGGAGGATTCTTGGGCTTTGTGAACCTCGCAGCGAGGAGCTGGTAGCAGTGGCAAGTGGCACGTTACATGGTTGCGCTTGCCTTGCGCATGTACAATGGAGTACAAAATGTAAGAATACAGGTCCGTTGTCGTTCGTGCCTGGTTGCCACCGCGCAAAAAATCGTGCTTTCGCCTCGCCGCATGTCCTCGTCGCGTTCAGGCCCGCGCTTGGTGCTTTTCAGCAGAAGAGGAAGATTGGGGGGGCTGGAGGGGGGTCGTTGTTGATGGTGCTGGTTTTGTGGAATGGAAAGGGAAAGCAAGAAAATTCTTTTGGCGGTGGTATCTCGGGTTGGAGGCGGGGGGGCTGAGAGGGAGGGAGGCTGGAGTGATAGAGCTCAAACAAAAGAATAAGGAAATATACAAAAAAGGAAAAAGATTTCGAAAAGAAAAAAGACAAGCGGTCCCCGGGCAACGTGTGACTCTTCATGGTTCTTTTAATAACAGGTCATCCGTCGCTGTATCAAATTCTGGCCCGGCGGGCACTCCTTCAACAAGCCAGAAACGGTCAGTTGCGCGGCACGCGTCATCGAGGAGGGTTCTGTTGTTGAGGAGCCTCTGAAGGCATCTTGTATCGAAGCCAACCAGAGCCGTCAAGGCCTTCACGACAGCCTTTTCCTCTGGCGTGTGTCCGAGATCCGCCTCCGCCTTTCTCATGCTGCCGTCCTCGATGCAGCTCACGAAAAACTTCGTCAACGGGGTGTTCTTGTCTTCTTGTTCTGCCAACTCGTACATCCACTCCTGGTTGTTGTCCTGGGACAAAGAACCGACGAGCAGGTACAAGATACGGAAGCGGCCGGCGAACCGGCCTAAGTCGATGCCTCTGAAGCAGAACCCGTTGTTGCCGATGGGAAACTCGCAGTCCACGACCAGGGCCGGCAGGGCTGCGCGGTTCACCAAGATTTCCGCTGATGTCACAGCAGCGAACGCTTCCATTAACGGCACGCCGAGGATCGCAAAGCCACGCGAGCTCTGGTTCCCAACGTTGCCTGATCGGAACTTCCCAAAAGCGGCCCCGATTGCAACGAAGATGTCGTGCTGCAGCTTCAGCTCATCGCGGATCTTGCACATGCAATCTGCTGATCGTTCATTGCTGCTCCTAGCCCCGCTCAAACCCCAAGACACAACAATTTCGTTGATTTTCACTGTGTTGAAAGCGTGGAGAACACCGCGGCACAGGCCGACAACGCGCTCGATGACAACAATGGCTTTCTGGAAGATCTCAACGGATCCCCCATCCACGGCCATTGCAGGAATCCGAATGACAGCAACAACCCCGCGTACGGTAGTCATAGCCCCGACTGTGATCGCGTGCGCCACCTTTGAGCTGGACATCTCCGAAACACTAGCTCCAGACCTATGCGACCTTGACTGATGGGTTCTTGTGACGGTTGCCGTGTCTTCGACATCCGAGTCAGGGTCGAGATCAGAGTCGCCGACATCAAACAAGGTTTTCGGCATGAATGCTTTGTACTCTGTCAGCATCTGACACATCGACTGGAAGCCCAGCAGCAGCGAAGCGATCTCCGTCAACCGGCTGCCCTGTGTCAGGACGAGAGCGTCCAAATTCAACAACCGTACCTTTTCCATATCCAGTGCGAGACGCACCAACGGAAGCATCAAGAACGCGATAACAACCAACAGGGCCGTGATCCCTACAACAGAGAGAATCACGGAAAGGTCGACGGTCTCCGCTAGTGTTCTATCCGCTTCTTCCATCGTCACTGCGTATGGGTACATTTGAATAAACAGGTACCTCACAGTCCGCTTTACTCCCGATGATATATCTACGCTAACGTACACTACACGCATGTTGACGTCGACGCGTTCTCCATCAACGTCGACAGCGTATTCTTCCAACGGGACGGCCCTCGTGTCCCAGTCGCTGCCGAGCAAATCGAGAACATCCTGAACCCACTCGGAGATGTCTTCGGGGTTGGATATCATGGAGACTTCGCCTTTTTGCTTTCTTTCGTCGGATGAGAGGGCAATACGGTGTTCATCACGGTCGAGCATGACGAGGAGGATTCGCGGGTCGTACCCCGTCGCATAGATCTGGTTGGTGAGTTTGCTTTCGACAATGGCTTTCGATGCTGATTCGGCTTCCCACCCCTTTTCTATGATTGTCGCTCGGAGCTGATCGGTCACCCCGTTCGCCAGAAGCTCCAGCGACTGCCGCCGGACTGTCTTCGAAAAGTCCTCCGTGACATCGCGGTAGGCCTTGTTCCATTCTTGGATCACAATGAACTGCACGACAAAAAACAGCAAGGGGAAAATGACCCCGAGGAACACCGTGATTGGAATCGACGGGGACTGGGGTTTCCGCAGGTTCCGCAAGCGCGCGAAGACCAATCCAAAAAGCACGATGATCCCAAGACCACACAGAACGCACACGATGATCAACGTAATCCGGGTGTCAGTCCACTCCGAAGTCGATACGTACGCGACATCCTGCGCGTTTCCTAGAACAACGTTCAAATCGAACTCCATGGTCGACACAGCTGCTTCAGGGGTGATCGTTTCCGTAATCACATTCACCATCACGTTCTTGATGGCTCCTATACAGCTTTCGTAATTCACGCCGCAGGCGCCTGCCGGGCGGTGAGCCAGTCGTGACCAGAAGCTCGGGTAGTCCTCCATGCTTTTGCACAGCATCGGGTTGAGCCCGCAGTACTGCGACCACCGAGCGGGGTCGTCTTGCACCCGGGTATCGATCGGTTCCTGGTTGTACGTTTCCACGATAGAGTCCGCTAAAACGTTGGCCAGGTTGCGCACAAGACTTTTGGAAAAGTCGTGGAAGAGGTCTGTGACGTTGGCTATCGCAGCCACAGAGTGCACGGAGCAGCCGGCGCCTCGGGGTCCTGGAACTGGCACGGCCTCGATCTTAAAGCCTTCTACTGGTGGGTTGTCGTTGTAGGACTGATAAAGGCCTGTGAACGAGGTCAAGGAAAATGCCACTGCAGCCCTGTCATCGAGGATCTCGTCTCTGACGTGTTCGTGCGTTGTCGCGGTGTGGACTTGTGCATTAGCAAGAGTCCTCTGCCTGTTTTTTTGTGTTGTCGGCGATGAAAGCTTTTCAGTTGTCGGTGGACCTTTTTTTTAGAGTTAAAGTTCGCTTGAAGCAGGGACATATATGGGTCTGAGAGATTTGGCGGGAAAGTTGGGAGTGCAGTGGATGAAACTTGGGCAGTTGGAATGTTGCCTTTTGGCAGAAGTTTCCGACGCTTCTCGTCCCACGTTGGACACTGCTGTGTCATGCTCGTCCAGCGAGGTACCACCCATAAATCCCTATGGGGGCATTTTTTGGCCGTCGGCGTGCTATTCTGAAGGTATCTGCAGGACCTCGACTGAGAACGTGCAGCATCCACTGCTGCAGGCATGACAGAGTGCCTGCTAATCCATGTGGTTCATGTACTCAAAGAACTCAATGCTGCCCGCTGTGAAAGGAGTGGCCAATAAAGGGTCCTGTTTGGAAAGTGCCGTCTTGAACGAGGCGGTAGTTAAAGGACTGGAACGCGTGCGTTCCGTGGCGCTGTATCTGTACGATAGATCAGGAGTGTAGACAACCCTGCGGACTTGCCATCACGCGTACGGCTGATCATGATTGGCGCTGAAGCGGTCGATTCAATTGTACTTGCAGTAAGGCAGTTTCTCAACATTCCCTTGCGCTAGTGATATCTGTTACAAAACCGTGTTCTTACTTCTCCCTTTCCTCAAGGCAGTTCTCGTCAGACAATACGAAGAGCAGAAACACTCACAGTTTCACTTAGGGCATAGTGCGTTGCTCAGGGTAGTCGAAGGCCTGACAATCACACTAACGCAACAAATTTACCACTGAGGGAGTTGAGATGCACGACGAAAGTCGATAAGAGAACTTCACACAGCCTTCAGGGTGTGGTTGGTTCACAGAAATGTGAAACAGTCAAGTTTTCCCTCCCTCCCTAACTCCCGGTTGCCTCGCCCAAGCTCGTTTCCCCGGGTTAAGGCAGTCGCTCAACATTCCCTTGCGCTAGTGATATCAGTTACAGAGACGTGTTCTTACTTCTCCCTTTCTTCAAGGCAGTTCTCGTCAGACAATCGACGCTTTGAAGACGAAGAAATATAGTGAAGTTGGCAGCAGCCTCTCAAGGATTCAGTGTGCACCACCCGCAAGTCGCAGTACGCCGCGCACAACGAAAACTCTACGAGACATACGCAGGGATAACCTTCAGCACGACCTTGTCTTTCGACCAGTCACATGGGCAGTCCTGAGACCCACCTCAGGTGCCGCGTATATTTTCTAACTACACATCATCAGCAACGGGTGGTGTGGCTGTGTGTGCACTGCTTTTGTGGCCCCGAGACACTGCCACTCTCACCCGGTAGCGTTCTAAGAGTAGCCCGAGCCTGGTTGGATCCCATGTGCCAGAAAGCATACTCGATGCGCTGATGGAGAAGGAGCGTTCGCTGTGTGAAGCTCTCGTTGTTGCCAACCTTGGAGGAGTGGCAGTTCATGTAAAAAAGTCATACCACCGCACAATCATCTTCAACGCTTGGACCGTCATTGGGTTGTTGAAGGTAACCGTCCCGTTGGCGTCGACAATTTCGCCGGCGTCCCAGCCTGACATGACAGTCAGTACAAAATCTGTCATACGCGAATTGTCACCGCCGTGGACGTACATCAGGGAACGCCATCCTGAGTCGTTCCTCCTCTCCTGCTCCTTTTCCTGCAATTCGGCCAGACATGCCTCCCAGTTGGCCCAGGTGTCGTACTTGTACTCAATGCCGTGCTTTTCAAAGAGATCTCTCCGGATGTACACAACAATCTGGTTCGCGCGGTATGGCAAGCTCATGTATTCCCCCGCGGCCGACTGTCTAATAAACTTCGGCTTGATGTAAGTAAACAAGTCAGGCTGCAGCGGGAGAAGAAAGCGCTCGAGCGGGGGGACCCACGACCCTTCAAGGGACAACACTGAAAGCCTACGATCGTTCCAGCCGAGATACGAATCGTACCAAGACAGCGTTCTATCGGAGTAGCTACTCTGCGTCATGAGGACAATATCTTGGACATCTAGATTCAGGTTCGGGTGCGCCTCGTGAATGGCTTCCATCACTGAGCAGTCACTTGTGATGCCCGCAAAGTATAAACTGTCTAAGATCACGACATTTTGAACATTGATCGGCGACGTATAGTTGGCCTGAAAATCTATGCCGCATGTGGACAGGCAGGTGAAGCAACTCGGTGTACCCACGTCTCCCGACACAGTCAAGGCACACAATGCTACAAGCATCAGACCTGCTCGCTGCATGGTCAATCGCGTCTTATTTAAAAGTTCTTCCTTTGCTTAGCGAACACCCCTCGTTTTTTTAGTAGGTACCTTTGTTTGTTGAACTGCATCCAGCATCATTCGGCAGCGCTGGCCTTCGAGGCACGCGAGCGTGCCCTCGCCAAAAGTGTTTAATGTTGGGAGGAGAAAAAGAGCTCGGCTATATAATTATGCTTCAGCACAAGCAACTCCTCAAAGCTGAGGAGTTGCTCTGGCAATCATCATTTAGGCCTCCTCAGTCGAAAACTAGACCGCAAATTGAATTTCCTGTGTCCGGATCGGAGGACGCAGGATGGGGCCCCTATGGGAGCATGCTGCCGGATTAACTACGTTTCATTTTTGTCGAAAAGGTTTGCCCCCGCCTCCCGGCTCGGACCATGGTGACTGCATACGGCTGCATACGCCTATTTACCCAAACCTGCATACGCGTGCGCATACGGCGCTGCATACGACGTATGCACGCGGCTGTGACTTCTCTGGCAATGCTCCTCCTTCGTTCAGGACGAAGGGGAAGCCGAAAAGGATACATAAAAGCAGAGCTTCGTGAATATCGACGGAAATAACGTCCACCGCGACCCGGGCAAGCGCGTTCACTCACGTAAGTCGACCAGCCGCGCTCCGATGAGGCGCAACCGAAGCTGGTCGTCCCAGGATCTGCTGAGCAACTCGCTCTCGCTTTAGCAAAGGTTGTGGACCACGAAACCTCCCACGCCCACGTGGTGCGGGCCTTTTCCGCCAGCTGTGGGCTGTCGTGCGCCATAAAGCATGCTCGTTCAGTGCTTCGTTCGTCGTCGTCGGGAAAAGGCGAGGCAGACATTGACCCTGGCACGCATCCTCATCGACCTCTGCTTTCTTCCTCGGCCTGGCGCAGCTGCAGCCCCGTGTGCGGGGCCCCCGTATAATTGAGACACCTATAATAATACAGACTTAACCACAAGGGAAGCACATAAAGTCGGGAGAAATATGGGAGAGAGGGAGGGAGCAGGGACCATCTCTCCGGGGAGTTTCCGGTCTCCTCTTCTCTTCGTGCTGCTACGGCGGGCGGAAGTCGTTCCGGAGGCGCGCTACAGGTTGCGGCTCTGCTACAGAGCAGCAGTGGACGACGCTGGATGGAATGCATGCGAGCTTCTCAGCCGCGCCAGAGTACGAGGACTCAGACACCTTTCTCATGGTGTACCAACCGACCCCCGAGCAGTCCGAAAAGTCAGGGGACATCGGGGGCACGGCGCCCCTCGCCACAACTAGCCTGGGAGAGCAGGTGCCCCCTCCCACGGCTACCCCCCAGGCATCAGAACAAAACACCATACTACTACGTCCTGAGGGTACACGGGTTTGGCGTCGTTCCAGCGGTCTTTGGAGCATGCTTCTATGCCGTTTAACCCCTTACGGACGGGAGACATGTATATATGTTGAAAAATCAAAAAAAGGTGCGGAGATCATCTCAACTATGAAGACACAACGAAAGTAATCCATACTTAGGGTAGGCGGTTTTTTTTTTTTGGCCCATGTCCGTCGGCCCACAGAAATTTACGCGCGCGCGCGCAAAAAAAAAACTTTTCAGAAAAAAAAAACTTTTGCCACAAGACTTTCTGCTACTGGATGTCACACCATATGTGCCGGCTATACTACTGGCCAGTCCGCTGTTGGCACTTTTGTGCCCGTTGTTGATAGAATTTCTGGACGATGAGCTCAAAGGTGAGTGTGAAGATGAACTTGATGTGTCCGAGGGGTTGCGGTGGCAGTCTAGAGTTCAACAGTCCTGAACGCCGCGCGGGGTGCGTTTCGACAAAACCTTCCATAGTCGGAGGCTGCAGATGATAGACGATGCCACAGGAGAAAAAACACTCGGGTTTGAACTCGAGATCGCGGTTCGCTGGGTACGCTGCGAACAATAAAGCAGTGACCCAGAGGACTGTCGATTGCGCGGGTGTCCGTCAATCTCTTATCTCTCTTCTGACATGCCCCATTGCGATGTCACGGTCCTACCGAACCACCGTGCGAGAGCCTACTGACGGCTGGTCGGTGGCATTTCCATCGGCGAGAATAAGCGCCAGCTACCCGCAGATAGTATGGTGAACTTCAACTTCTGCTTTCCTCCACCTTGTGCAAGGATGGTTGCTCTCGCGGCTTCTGCGGCGGTCTGCTGTTGAAACCCCCAAAGGCGGACGTCGACACCGTCACTTCGGGTGTAGTGGCTTTGTCAATATTACCCGAGTACACAAAGATGCCCTGCTTGGTGTAAACGGAGTTTGTCGGTACTCTGCCGACCCTCCTGTCAGCAAGCTTTAGCCAGTGGCCACCTTCTGATGCGTAGCAAACGGCGCCGGACTCACAAGATGTACCTCACCCACATCGAAAGAGACCATTGATGTCTCGACATCCGCACGGAGGGCAGGTGCTTCTAGCACACGGCAATTGGTTAGACGCCGTGTGCAACGAAGGCAGTTATGCTCAGGGATGTGCGGTCTAGACTGTCAGGCGACGAGTGCCGTTTTCTTCGCAAATATACCGCGGCACAAGGCATTGCCGCCGGTCAAGTGCACTAAGTCGCAAGCACCGTGAACGCATCGCTTGCCCCGCGTCCTTTTCATGCCTCCTCAGTCGAGTCTCAGATACTAGTAGCTGCTTGAGGCGTCGGAAGGCATAGACGCGTGCACTGCCCCGGACTGGTTCTGTGTGATAATCGCACCACAGTGGCAAAACCTCCCGACATGCCTTGCCGGTAAAACCGCGCACACTTTCGAGGCTGAGGCTGTGCTTGTATCCCGCGTGCTTCGACTGCGTCCAGCAGTAGCTACGCAAATCTTGCTGTTTAGATTGACACCAACGTCAAAGTAGCACGATATTGCTTGCCCAGCGCACCAACCCAGCACCGGGCATAGTCAGCTTCAAAGTCAATACACACTGAGGTAAACAAAGTCTACGCGATTTGCATCGCCGTGAAGTATCGGTGTGATGAACAGGTTTTCGACTTTTCGCGAGCCGGACACGCTCGTGACTACGCCTGCAGTCGCTCACACGACCGGTTCCAATGCACAGATCCCAAAAGTTTTTTTTTGGCAAAAGTTTTTTTTTTCCGGGGGTTCCCAAAAATTTACGCGCGCGCGGACATGGGCCAAAAAAAAAAACCGCCTACCCTTACTTCTTTGGAAAGATATGTCACAAATCTTTCAAAATCACCCTTCATCGGACAAAACTGCTGCCCAAGCTGCCAAGCAGATGCCACTGCAAAACTTGGGGCCTGGCCAGAAATGGGTGTTTTTCGAGTTCTTGCCTGTGCTCATTACAGAACCCAAGCTCTGGCACGTGCCAGGGACCCAAGCCACACCCAGCCAGTGCACATCCAACTAAAGTGGTCGGTGTTTGCTTCTTTGGAAAGATACGTCACAGATCTTTCAAATGCGCCCTTCATCTGACAAAACTGTTGCCCGTGTGACGAACAGATGCCACCGCGAAACCCGGGACCCAGCCAGCATGGGACAGTAGCAAAAGACGGGGTGAGTGCTCGAAGGCGGACAGGGAAAAACGGGCGTGTGAAGAGATGATCATTTGATTTGGTGCAGCGACGAGGAGAAAGGGTCTCTGATTCCACTACTTCTTTGCAACGTTGCTGATTCTGTGGCCAGCCGACAGTGTAAGATCCCTCCCTCTCTTGAAGTGCCGGCCGTTGGGGTCCTTCAAACGGTCAACGGTGCCTTGCATGGTTGGGTCATCGAAGAGATGTTGCGCCATGGTGTGGTACCTTCCGAAACCCTCCACAGGGCAAAGAGGGACATCGCACTGCTTGCATTTGTAAAGAGCACCTTTGCGCTGCACGTGGCATATGCACTGTCGCTGCTGATCCAGCTTGACGAGGTTGTGAAATAGCCCGTTCAACCTGTGCTTAACGCCGTGCTTCTGCTTTTCTATCTTGCGAGCAAATTGGGGCGAAGGTGAGGGTGGCGGCATCGTTTTGTTGGAAGGGGTTCCCATCTCTGTAGAGCACCCTGTTGGGCAGTCCTTTTCGGCGGAAAGGAGCTCCATCGCCAGCTTGCGCTTGAAATCGGGAAGTGAAGGTGTTCTTCCTTTCTTGTCAGTCCTAAGCATTTTCCACACGATGTAGGCATTCACAGTGATATCTGCGGAGATGCAGCAGAGTAACATCGTTGCCTGTATTACTGACGGCTCTTCGTTGCGCGCGGTCACGAAGGACTTGAATGTCTTCGTGTTCCGCTACCTCCTCTACCACTCCGGCAAGGCAGTTCGTGTGGAGGAACGCTTTCTCAACTTGCAGGAAAACCTGCTTGTGTCTGCGAGTGGGTTCTCTCTGCGCCAGCAGCTGGAACGCGCTTTGCAAACCGTGGATTTGACGGCGCACGACCTCTGGGGACTTATTAGTGACAGCTGTCGTACTATTACCGGCTGGAAAAAGGGGCTAGCTGGGCAAATCTCGCTGCCCCAGCGAACTAAGCAAGCGCATTTCTCTGATGCCCCTCATGACTTACAGAATGCAATGAAACCGCTGCTAACCCTGCCAGGGTTATCCGAGCTTACCGGGACGATCCGTCACTTTGACAGGGCATACTCCCAGTCACCCAAGCTGTACCGTGAACTTGAGGTCGAGTCCGCAAAGAAATTCAAAAAGCCCCCGAAAGCACGCAAACTAGTACTCAGGCCATCGATATCGTACCGCATTCGGTGGCTGGCGAAGATGAGGACGAGCGTCGCACGGGCAAAGCGCATGTGGCCGCTTTGGAAGTCTCATGTTGAGACTGGCACTGCGTGGGCTTCAGCCAAGGCAGCTGAGACCGGCAAGACAGGCACACAGTTGAATCTCGCACAGACACAGACACTTCTTCGCAAGGCTATCAGATCCGAGGCCATTTCGCTTGCCCTTGTCTTTTACGACGAGCTGTTCTCGATTTTACAAAAGCCAAGCCTGGTCGGTCAGAGTGACGGTGCTGTGCTCCTCCACTTCGACTTTGCAGTAGGGGAAGCGCACGAGGAGGTGCTGAAGCTAAAATTACGCCAAGTAGAGAAAGTTAACAGCGATGCCTGCGATTTGGTGCTTACTGGACTGCAGAATGTCCGAAAGTACGACTGCATTTCAAAAGCACTGCTGGTCATGATGAACACGTACAAGCTGGCTTCCCTCTCTGAAGAGGAGCTGGCGGATTACGGAAACAAGGAGCTGGACCTTGTGCTTGAGTCGATGGCACTCCAGAAACGGCTTCCTGAAGAGAGTGGCGAGAAAACGACCGGTCAGTGGCTGGTCGCAAAGAAGCTGGCTAAAGAAAGTGCTTGTTGGGCTGGGTGGATAAAGGTGGTCAATTCGGTGGAAGGTAAGGTGAAGCTAGCAATAGAGTACGGGCTCATCTTCTCCTCGTGTTCGTCAAACAAAGCGGAGCGCTTGTTTGCAGTGTTGCGTGCTGCGACACAAAATAGGACTGACATAATGCCCGCTACATTGTCAAATGAAATCTTGATCCGCGATGGGGGTCCAGCATCGTCCGACGCCCAAGACTTTATCCGCAGAGGTACAGTGGCGTGGTTGCAACAAACAACCAGACGACTCGCCCGAAAGAAGAACGCCCCAACCGCAAAGGAGTCGCTGTTTACGAAAATTGAGCAGAAACTGCTTCAGGCTTCTGGAGAATCAAAACATTTCCCCAAGGATACAACAGCTGAAGCGAAAGACACAGGCACGGATGCGGATTCGAACCCCAAAGAAGAAGAAGACGAAGAAGACGAAGAGTATGAAGAGGACGAAGAGGACGAAGAAGAAGAAGAAGACGAAGAGGGCGATGATGAAGAAGAGGGCGATGTCGACGATGAAGACGAAGACAAGGAGGAAGCAGAAGAGGATCCAGAAGAAAAAGCCCCTGCTAAGCGCAAGCGCACGAGGATGTCATGACTGGGCCCTGTGTTTTGCCAGTTTTTCGAGGTGATCGTGTAGTTTTCATTTCATTTCTTTGTGGCTTTCAAAACGAAGTTTTAGCCAAATCAACGAGACCCCTTTCGCAATGATTTACTACGAGATTCCATTCCATTCACTGCTGCACATGAGAACGGCGATACCAAATCCATCGAGTAGGCTGTTCTGACCGATATTTCCAGATTCGGGTCCAGACGAGACATTGAAGTCATTTTGACACCTCGAACGTTGGAAAACAGTGATGCATCCAACCACAGATGCCTACAGGCTTGGTGAACGCTAACTAGGGGCCCGGGGCCCGGGGATCGACCCCCTGGCCCCCCCGGATTTAGGTGAACCCCTGCCCCCCCCGTAAGGGGTTAACATCACTTCTGTCCTCCGTCCAGCTGCAAAACGTGAACAGAGTGTGAATCCCGGCATCAGCAGTACACAGTATGCAGTACGTAGTACTAGGTGTGTACCACCACAATACCACCTCCTAAGTGGTACACTAGGACAGACATGCAGAGGAGGCACACGGTGCCCTCAGCATCCTCCTAGATGCACTACAGGTGTATGGTACACTGTGGTATGGTGTACACAGTGCACTGCTACGCGTATACGCAGTAGCACATGCACTGATGCACAGGTACGCTGATGCCGGTATCTAGGGATACAGCATACACCGTACCAGTACATGTACACCCACATACGTAGTGCATGCGTGTAGCAGCACAGTGCGTATACCTAATACCTAAGCCCGCAGGAGGAGCTAGGTATTGGTACACAGCGCGTGTGCACACTGCACAGTGCATGTAGTATGTAGCACCTCAGTATTGGGTCCAATACGGCATATGAGGATGGATATGCAGAGGAGGCACACGGTGCCCACAGCATCACCTCATGGTGCCATATTGCTTGCACCCATGCGTAGTAGGTGCACTGCACCACATAGCATACGTTGCTCTGCAGTAGCAGATGCACGAGCTCGTGATGAGGTTGCTGATGCCGGTATCTGGTGATACCAGCACTAGCATACCTCTGTGCATACGTAGCGGTACAGTGTACACGTGCATGCATGCAGACGTATACACGTACTACCTAAGTATATGCCGGCGCACCCAGGTGACGTAAAGAGCATACACCCTGTCGCCACTTCCCGGGGAAGGCTGAGGCCCCCGTCAGCAAAGCTTAGGTCGTTGATGGCTCGTGCAAGATATCCTATCTGCAACCCTTTTTTGGCAAATGTTTCTCCAGGCAGCTTGGATCGCGTGTAGGCCTCGAAATACAAAGCGAGTTCCACGCCGGTCGTAGGGAGAGGGAAGGTGTTGACCCATCGTAGATTACATAGCCAGTAGATTAGCGTCGCCGCGAAGCGCGTCTCGATCTGCTTCGTGAGGAGCTCACGGTTGTCCTTGCCATCTCAACGTCCTATCTCCCTGACGCGGCGGAGGCAAGCTCCCAGGGGAGCGTCGTCGCGATATTGTACTGCGCTTGTGCCATCTCGATGGAGATGGTCCCGATCAGCTTCTGGACCCTCTCCACGAGTACCGGCGGGGTTCCGATGGGGGGGAATCCCCCGTGTGCTCAGGCATAGGGGCATATCCTGTACCGCCACTCTCCCGCGACGTCGAGTCGGCAGCGTAGAATGACCCACCTGCCTCCTGGGCCCGGGCATTCCCAGAAATAGTGAAGCAGGGTCCCCGGCGTGTCGCAGAACTCGCATATACCGTTTCCATGGCCCGAAGTCACCGAAGAAAAAGTGTGACAGAAGCACAAATCAGCACCTGGGACTATATGAGAAGCTGGTAGCAATGAAGCAACGCATTGTATTTTATCAGGATTGAAAGTGCTTGGGCCAATGTTCGACGTGAGGGCCTGCTCGGGCTGTATCCGACACTCAGGCAAGTCATACAAGCTGACGAAGGGACGAAGTAGGTCGGGAGGTAGACTACACGGTGAGGTCCAGCCTCAGAGGCTAGCGGCTCCACGTGTTTGCCGCTGCCACGGTCTGTTACGGCGCCTGAATCTTAATGCTTGAATGTTCTGGGTGGAAGGTCTGCTCTCACACAATGCACATGACCGGAGCTTCCAGGTCGTCATCGTCGGCGTCGTTGTCGTCGTCGTCGGGCTCGGGTTTGCGGCAAAAGTGTCACCACCATGCATCCGCGGAAACAGTCAGTTGACTGAATGTCTGCGGATCCATGGTGGCGCAGCGTATCTTTTCCATGGCATTCGTCATCGAGAAGATGCTGTCGACCCCCGTCAAGCTTAGCGGTGCGGCCAGCAGCCGTGACCTGGGTCGACAGCGCGGCAAACTTCGCTGCCGCCTTTCCCCCCTGAAACGTGTTTCTCCTCAAAAATAGGTATTTTCATTGGCGGCTGGGTATTTGCCCGGATTTTTTTGGTTAACCCCAGCACCTGCGTGGCACAACAATATGACCGTGCATGGTACTGAGGGCGAGTGAAGGGGCGAGTGAGGGCGATTGACAGGGCGAGTGAAGACTCGCCCACCGTAAGGTTGCGGTTTGAGTCTGCCTATCTTCGTTTTGTTAGGTTATTTCTCCACTGAGCCACTCTTTGCGCCGCTAATCAAACTCCCTTTTTTTTCACCCGCGGTTTTACGGGGCCGCTTGCTGAGCCTTCGCATTCGAATACTGGGTGTAAAACAGAATGAAAAACGCCAAAGACATGACGCAACAGGATGATCATGGTCGAAACAAAAAGAAACGTCTGAAGGGCAACACGGACAAGAGCCCATTCACATGTGTCAACACTCAGTGTAGTTGCTTCATTGTAGGAAATAGGTTATTTTAAGGTACGTGGAACCTTCAGGCGTTTGTGCGCCCTTTCTTCTTTCGTACCCAGATGCTCAGTGCACGAGCCTCGAGGCGGCGATTTTAACCCGGAACCCTCCGCTTTGGAAGTAGAACCCCTGACAAATATCGAAAGGTTTTCTGAATCGACTTCCACACAGGCGGAGTCTTGTAGGCCTGACCGTTTTCATACAATAACCATGTGTGCAGCAGCCTTTAGAGTGCAAGTTTGCTTAGGGATCCGAGGTTTCATAGTCTCCTATAGTTTTGTCCAAAACTAGGAACCAACCTATTGGACACCTATAAAACTCACTTCAGCAGGAATTTCTTCGGGCAACAGCAACTCAAGCATCCCCCCTCTCTGGCATGGGCGCTCTTCTCTGCTACTTTCCTTCACCACACCACCCGTGACCTGCCGCCCGCCGTTCTTCATTTCCTCCAGCCTCCTGTTTTCCAAGAACTCTGTTGCCAAAGTACTCGCTTTGGGCTTCTGCGGTGGTTGCGGTGGACAACGATTTGATGATCGCCGACTGCCCGCAAGAAGAAACGCGTAGTTTTGTTGACAAACCCCATCAAAAACCAGGCCAGTTGCCCTATCCCCAATACTGCCGCTTATCCCCAGCCTCTGAGGCTGGACTCACCTTCGTCGTTTCGACAACTGCCTTTCGGTTGCTCTTCGAAGTTCGAACACTCCAATTGTGTAGGAGGGACGCGGGAAGCATGAAAGTCTTTCGAGTGTGCTGCTGTCGAAGCGCATTAGAAACTGTTTTGTGCATGTAGCACTATCAAGTAAGGGGTTCTTCCCTTGCTGCCAGGCTAGTATACGCTAGCGTATACTAGCCTGGCAGCTCCGTTACAGTAGGCATGGCAGTCATCATTCGTTCTTCATGAAACTGGCAGATACACATGTGCCTTGAGGCTACGACTTCGGTACCTCACAGGAGACAGAGTGAACACCGGAGCCAATTGACACAATCACCCGGCCACCTAAGCGAAGAGGCGAGGGAACAGGTACCCCGTCAACTGAAACAATAGAATTGGAGGTGAGTTCAGGGAGCTCAACAGAGGCGACCATGTTGCCTGGAATAGTGGCCTTAACAAGGTAAGGAGTGCCTGGGGAGTATGACACAAATACAGTTATGTACCCACGAATGGTAGGAATTTTGCCATCGGCAAATGTGAGAGATCCGAGATGCGGTTTGATGACAGCGGTAGCGTAACCAGGGGATGTTGGCTGTACCCCGAGTACCTGCCGCACAATGATGTTGCCTGCAGCTGCACCCCATGCGTGATTCCAATCGAGGTTGGGCTTCAGAGACTCATCCCAGGCCTCCATGGTTAAGGTCGACCCGACACGCATCATGTTGTACCAACTCGAAAGGTTTGTTGCATTCAGAAGACTCATGGCGTAGTCATCTTCGTCGTAGTCATACAGGCCATCCAGAAGGTACTGTGCACCATAGACACTGCAAACCATGCCACGTGTTTTCACAAAAGACAACGCGGCTTGAACATTTGCGTCGTCGACGACCCTATGAGCGAGTGGGAAGGCGTTCGCGTGCAAGGCAGAGTGTGTTGTTCCTTCACCGTCAATGAAGCGCTGCGTGGTATTCGAGAAGAACGCCGAGTTGAAGGAATGCTTCACCTTCTTTGCCATATCTGCGTACCGTTGTTCGTTAGCGGTATCGCTCAGTGCATGTGCCATCCGGGACATGTCGTTCAGTGCACGGTAGTAAAATGCGTTGACCACTGTGTTGTATGTTTCGAGCACGTATCCGTCACGTTCTGACACCGGCCAGTCGACGATGTTGTCCGACGATGGTTGTGGGGCGATCAGACCATCTTCCCGCGCGTATTGTTCCAGTGTCTTCTGTGCCTCCATCAACCCTGTTGAGATGCATGGGATGAAAGAGCATTGCTCTTGATGTTAAAACTTAATGGCTAGTGCGGCCAGCCTACTTATCAAAAGCTGCTTCCATGATGGTGTGGTCGGTGGGCCAGTTCCCCGTAGTTCCCCCGTCGTTCAAACCTGGGGGGGTGTCTTTTTTTCCGTGCGTCACTCGTTTTGGCCGAATTTTTGGGTTCCTTTTTGGATCAAATTTTCCAAAAACTTGGGTCGAACTTTTGGGTAAATCTTCGGGTTACTTTTGAGTCAAACACTTAGTCAAACACTTTGAGCAATATTTGGGTCAATTTTTGGCTCGAATTTTGTGCATATTTGGGTCAACAAATTGCAATGCAGTCTGACATCAACGGCCTATGTGGGCAATGCACCGGCAAGTCGTGAGCTTTCGAATCCCAATAGACCACTCGATTGTGGCTCCAATGTTCTGCGAACACATGAAGCTGCATTCCTTTGCTTGTTTGGCGAGACCGCTACGGATCTGGTAGATCTGTTCCTGGCGGGGCTGAAGATTCTGGTGGTTGCAGGGGTTCAGGATGCGAAGTCGGAGGATCAGGCATTTCCTGGGCTTGTGACTGTGGCGCTGGTACGAGGGCCTTCAAAGTTAATGCAAGCAATTCGGTATCGTGCTCCAGACCGTTGACGATATTGGACACGTCCGTTGTTGCAGCATATGAAAGGATACCGACAAGGTCGGCCTTTTCAAGCACTGGAGCGGCCAATATGATTATCTTCTGAAGTACCTCTGATGCCGACATGATACTTCTCGTGATGTATGCCCCTAATTTTGAAACCTATCTTCTGGTGTTTGTTGGCGTAATGTTTTTTTTGCGATTTTTGAACTCTAATATTGAAACCTTGTGGCACGACCGTTTTTCGCCGCAAAAGTCTGGTCTGCTTCTGAGCTTGCACCTTCCGACTGACGTTGCTCACTCCACTGCAAGCCAAAACCGTGACAAATAATTGACCACAAAAACTACCCAAAACTTGACTCAAAATCACCCAATATTTCGACCCAAAAATTCTGAACCAAAATTTTGACCAAGATGGCACCCCCGGATCAAATTTGCACCCTCGGAAAGAGATATCCAGAATTGGACCCAAAAAGTACCCCTGGCCACATAAGCAACTTTTGAAACAGTGAGGCGCTGGCTGCGCCTGCAGTGGGGATCCGAGTGTGGGGTCGGCTTGTGAACACTCGAGCCACAAGGGCAGGATCTTCATGCCTGGGGCCCCAGAAAGTGGGAGGGAACACTTGCTGAAGGCTAGTATCTCCCTGTATCTCCCTGTGCACGCCCAAGGAGAACCAGAAGGATGTCTTGTTCCCTTATTTGTCGTGTCCGCCTGCTGTCAAGGGTCGTGTACTGTGTACAGACCCGGTCCATCGATTGGCAACCGTCGCGTTTGCACGTTTGTCAAACGTTTGCGTTTGATAAATCGTGTCAAACGTACGTTTGCAAACGTTTGATAACATCACTGGGCCTAGGGCTATGTAGGATGGAAACGTTGGAAACGTTTCCGTTTCCGTTTCCGTTTCCGTTTCCTTCTTTTTGGCGGTGGATGGAAACGCCGTTTCTTTTCAAAAGAAACGGCTGATATGCCACTAGTATACTGGCTAGGTCCGACCGGAAATGTGTTCCGAACGGCGGACCCCGCAATCCAGTGGGAAACCATGGACAAGGAGGCTCCAAAAAGAGGGAGGAAAGAAGCACAAGAGTTGCGACCGCGCAACCACACGCATCCGGTTGTGATGACTTTGAGGTCTGCAGCTCTTTATACCAATGGCTGTTGTGGCGGCGATGCTCTGTTGATGCGAGGCCGTTGGCCCCGCGGCAGCGTTTTCCAAAAAGACACAAGGTTTTGACTCTGCATGCTATACAGATACGATCGTTCAGGACAGCGGGAGCACCGCCGCACCACAGGCTACAAGACCGGGGTTTTTCGGCGGCGTAAGACAAAGAGGGAGTGCAATCAGCATCAGGAGGTGAGAAGGGCACACGTATGCCGGGGCAATGTTGAACCCGCCAGAAAAGCGATGGCCACGCAGTAACGTGTGTGTTAAACATCGCTTGCCACAGTGCACCTTGCATACGACGACGGGTGGCAACCGTCACCGGAAGCACCATCGGCGGTGTTGTCGGAGCATAGACAGCGACGACAGGAAGAACCCCACCGACAATGCAGAAGAGGACTGCAGATTCAAAAAGCCCCACTCGGCACGGCCGCCGATACAAGTAAACATGAGAACGTGGGTTGGAAGCAGCAGAGGACGAAGTGGTAGGCACAGAAGAGTGGGATCTGGTGTCATCACTAGCTTGTGGTTGTAAACCTATTTGCTCGTGTCAGATCGCCGACGAAAGAAAGCAGTGAGCATCAGCGACTGCTCTGCACAAACGAGACCGCGACGACACACAAAAAGGGGCCGAGCCAAGTCGAAGAACAGCCCAGGAAGGGCCCTGAAGAGTCAGAGAGCCCGGAGGAAGAGAAGTGCCCGCTGGTAGATCAAAAGAAGAAGGTGATCCCGCCCTCTGAACCAAAATTTGGCTGGAAACGGATACCCGACGAACAGAAGGACCCGCGAAGTGGTATCCTATAGGACCCTTCAGCATGAGGAGCCTTCCGGCGTTTCTTTTAAAAGAAACGTTTCCGTTTCCGTTTCCATATTTCGAAAAAACTAAAAGAAACGGCGTTTCCATCCAACTTAGCCCTAGGGGGGGGTTCACTTCTGGTCGGGTTCTTTGCTTTCCGTTGATGTTCACCAGCTCAGACACAAGGAATCATCCCAGAAAGTTGTTTTAGGAGGTATTCTGACCATAAACTTGGAGAAGCCATCAACAAACAATGAAAACAGCCCCCAAAATGGTGAATTCGCCCTATTTTCAATCATTTTGGGGCAACTGTGGTGTGACTGCTGTGCAATGCCATTTTGTCGCCAGAACGCCTTGAAAACCCCCCAGAACACTCTGGAAGAACCCCAGAACACCTTGGAATACCCCCAAACCACCTTGGAAGACCCCCAGAACACCTTGGCAGAACACCTTCAAGGCCCCCAGAGGACATTGGAAAACCCCTGGCGCACGTTGGCAGACCCTCAAAACACCTTGAAAGACCTCTTGAACACCTTGGAAACCCCCCAGAACACCTCGGAAACCCCTCAGAACACCTTGGAAAGCTCCCAGGATACCCTGAAAGACCACCAGAGCACCTTGGTCGACCCCACCCAACCTTGGAAGACCTGTAGCACACCATAGAAAAACCCAGGACACCTTGGCAGAACTCCTTGCTAAGCCCCCAGACACCTTGGAAACCCCGAGGGCACCTTGAACCCCCCCTGAATACCTTAGAACCCCCCCAGAACACCTTGAAAACCCTCAGAACACCTTAACCTTGGAAACACCCAGAGCACCTTGGAAAACCCCCCTGGACACTTTGGAAGACCCCCCGGACACTTTAAGACCCCCGGCACACCTTGGACGACCTTCAGAACACCTCGGAAGGTGTCCTGGGGGTCTTCCAATGTGTTGTGGGGGTTTTTTCAAGGTGCTCCAGGTGTTCAAGTGGTCTCGTAAGGTGTTTTGAGGGTCTGCTGCAACGTGCGCCAGGGGTTTTCCGGGGGCTTGAAGGTGTTCTGGGGGTCTTTCAAGGTAGTTTGGGGTCTTCCGAGGTGTTCTGGGGTTCTTCCAGAGTGTTCTGGGGGGTTTCCAAGGCATTCTGGGGGTTCTTCCAGTGGGGCAGCGACAAGAAGGCATTGCACAGCAACCACGCCACAGTTGCCCCAAAATGATTGAAAATAGGGTGAATTCACCATTTTGGGGGCTATTTTCATGTTTTGTTGATGGCTTCCCCAAGTTTATGGTCAGAAAACCTCCTAAAACAACTTTCTGGGATGATTCCTTGTGTCTGAGCTGTGTGAACATCAACGGAAAGCAAAAAAACCGACCAGAAGTGAACCCCCCGAACCTTTTTGTGCGTTGGTGCAACCCGAACCTTTTTACCCAGTCCGGCGTTTGTGCAAACCCGCACCTTTTTGTCCAGTTCGGCGTTTGTGAAAACCCGAACCCGTTGATGGCAACGGTTGGGATAGCAAGTTCGGGGCGCGTACCCGGGGGGTGGGCCCCCCCGGGAGTCATTTGCAAGCAAATGAGTACCACACTCGCACGATTATCGCACATTATCGCAGAATCCTTTGACGGACCCGGAGCGAGGCAGGATGGCTTGACAGGCGCAGAAAGTGAGAAAACGAGTCCGCGGAGGTCGTCGTGAGCCCTTCTCACTCGCGCCATGCTACCGTGACGCTTCGACAACTGACATCCGACCACTACCAGTATCACCTAACTTGACAACTGCGATGGCTCGATCCCTTCTTGGTCAACAAAACTTGCAAGCTCTCTTTCATCGTCTTCATCAACGACATAAGCTTTGCCGACACGGGAGCCTCACGGGAGCCTCAGCCTTCCCCGGGAAGTGGCGACAAGGTGTATGCTCTTTACGCTGCCTGGGTACGCCACAATGCCGAGATTCACACACCACCCACGTTTTGCAGCTGGAAGGAGGACAGAAGTGATGTTAAACGGCATAGAAGCAGCTTGCTCCAAGGACCGCTGGAACGACGCCAAACCCGTGTATCCGCAGGACGTACCCTTCGCCCAATGGAAACTGAAGTTTCTCATCAAGGCGTTTAGCCGCCGCCGTAGGCCGTGCCGTGACGTTGTGGGTGTCTATCAAGCTCTCACAGTTCCTTGTATTTTCTCCTGCTTCATCCGGAAGTCGTCCACCGAAACAACCCTTGCACTGGTAGGGCGCCGCCTGCCATATCATGACTTCGCACCCACTTCCGTACCCTACTCATGGCCGAGACCATCGTCAGCAACCCGACGACAGACAGATGCCTCTTGCAATGTCAATCTCTGGCTGGCGGGTGAGCTCGCCTCGCGGGGGATCGCGCATTGTGCTGTGGGCTCTTTCCTTCTTTGTGACTGCACGGCCAACGGTCTACGTAACGCCTTGATGAGAAACTTCAGTTTCCATTGAGCGAAGGGTACGTCCTGCGGACACACGGGTTTGGCGTCGTTCCAGCGGTCCTTGGAGGCAAGCTGCTTCTATGCCGTTTAACATCAGTTTCGTCCTCCTTGTGGCGTATCCAGGCAGCGTAAAGAGCATAAACCTTGTCGCCACTTCCCGGGGAAGGCTGAGGCTCCCGTGTCAGCAACGCTTAAGTCGTTTTGGTGCCGGTGCGTGGACACCTCTCACGCCGGGTTTTTGTCTGGTCCCGGATGTTTCACTGGGGCTCGCCGAACATGGTCTTCCCTCGTACACAAGTCATGGTTGGTCTTGTTCCGGCGGTTTGTCAAGTTCCAGAATGCCGCTGTCTTCTGGAGACCCCCATGTGCTTCTTGCGTCTGGAGAGCATCTGGACAACTTCAGCTGTCGTAGTATCAGCTGGCACGATCGATGGGGCGGCAACGGAATCTGGATGTGGTTGCCAGAAAGGACAGGTTCTCACATAGCACTCTTGCTACAAACCCCAGAGAAAGTCACAAATCTTTCCCCCGGAACCAACCCCTACAGGGGTACATCCTCTGTACCAATAGAGTATAATGGATTATCGCATATTATCGCATGCCGATTATGTGCGATAATTTTGTGCGATAATGCGATAATTATTATCGCATGCGAATCGTTTGACCACTACACGGTGCACTAGTAAAAGTGAAAAAGGTGTTTTGACTAGTCATTTTACTAGTGAAAAAGCATGACTAGTGCACTAGTAAAAATGACTAGTGCACTAGTAAAAACACTAGTAAAAATGACTAGTGCACTAGTGAAAATGACTAGTGCACTAGTCAAAATGACTAGTGTCCTAGTAGAAATCCACCTGTTCCGAACCGAAATCTGGGCTATTTTGTAGATTTCAGAGGGTCCCACGGCACAACTGTACCCTACCGTTGCGCTTACAACCGTGTTCGGAATAATGTTGGACCGGGAAAAAGTCGAAGTACTTTTCAAAACCCCCAAAAGTTCAAAAAGGTTCCGGTTCAAATATTTTACAGTAGGGTTCACGCCCACAAGGAAGTTTAGAATCCAAGAATACGATAAGATATGATACATGTGGTGTCTACAGTCAAGGGCGCGCCCAAGTCCGTTAACAGCGCCCTACAACTTGGAGGTCGCTACTTTAGCCAGACGCAGAAGGTGGCGAGTCGCTGAGCGTAGTCGGCACGCGGCGTCGCCGGGCCATACGGAGCAGGGCCGGCGGCATGCCCGCGGAAGGACTCGACCTCGGCGAGCTCGCAGTGAAGCGAGCGTCGCTGAGTGAAGGCGACGTCCTGGCCGCCGAGTGGCGGTCACGCGCGTTTTTGACGGTGGATGCCGACGACAGCGGGCTGCTGGCGTTCAAGGAGTTGATCAAGTATAGCCGGTCCCGGACGTCGTGTTCCGGCACGTGGTCGGCGACGGGGGCAATCTCATGAGTCGCCCCGCCATGCTCACCCGAGCTGCTTGTCTACGCGACCCAGGCTACGCCCATAGTCATGATCGTGCAACCACGAGTTTTAAGGACGAACAGAAACTAAAGGTAACCTGAACCAATTTGGACGCGTTTGCGGCCCGGAATTCGGGAAGCTTTGGAATGTTCGCACAATCTGCCGGTCCCATCATTGGTGGAACGGAAACATGAAACGAGTGCAAAAGCTGCTTCGGTCAGACTTCAAAATACCGCCAAAAAGTGAAACCCCCAGGGAAAAGTCCAAAACCTTCAGAACCTCCAAAAGCCCAAAACTTTAACTCTAAAAAGCAGTGCTCGCGCGAAGAAAAATGCTGGTCATTTATGACTAAAAAAATCCATCGCTGAAAACTGACCGGTCATTTATGACTGGTCATTTTTGGGGCAAAAAAGACCGGTTGACCAGTCATATTTGGGTCAAAAGTGACCAGCAGTGTTGTCGTGCCAGGGCAGCCGGGCAGGCCCTACCTGCCTCCCACCTGGCTGTGTTTTCTTCCTGGTGTCACAGTGGTGTACCCAATCACTGCACATGCGCCCTAATTACCGTCCGGAGCCGAAACCCAGCGACGACACTGAGCCGGTGCAGATCCAGCTGGCACAACGGCCAGTACTAACGTGTGATGAAATGGACAATGACCAGCCGCACATTTTTCCTGGGTCACTTTGATGTTTTGATTCATAGAAAAGGCTGTGCCAGCTGGTGCTTGACCAAGAAATCCAGTGAAAACCTGAACAAAAACTCAACATGGGGAGTGAGCTGCCCTGACCAGGGGAAGGAAAACCGCCGAAAATACTGAAGCAGGCCACTTGGTTGGCATGGACCACGCCCAGTAGCCTCCACAAGATGCGTGGACGGTGCGAGCCTTCAGCTCAGCCGAGCTCGATGAACTCAATTCCAAGTTCACGCACGACATATGTCGACCTCGCACGAGGGCGCGGCACAGCGGCGGGTGAAATTGTCCAGAAGGAAAGCCAGCAGCTATCATATGGTACGATGCCAAAAGGGGGGGGGGGGGGGTTTGGGCAGATGTTTTCTGGCATAGTAAGATACTGGGCAAGTGGGGTATAGGACCCACACCCCCCCAAAAACCATGTTTGCGAGCCGATTTCGAGCTCAAATGCTCTCGGCGAGCCTTCTTTTGAGCACAAAACGCTGTTGTTCTGGATTTCGATGTCCCTTGATTGATTCTGATGAAGGAAGGAAAAGAGCAGCGGAATACCATCGAGTTGGCTACCGCTTCGTGCCGCGACTTGCTGACTTTGCTACAGGTTTCCTGCCAGTGGTTCTTGCTCTCTTAGCCTCTTTTTGGTCTTTCGCAGCCAGCTCGTCGAAAACCTGTTTCTTCTTGAGCCGCTTTTTATGGAGCCTTCCTTTCAGACCTTCGCTTGAGCTAGATGACGAGCACTCACTCCTGCTACTCAGTACGTCACACTCACTATCTGAGTTGCACAGCGGCAGCTTGTCCGAGACCTTTGGCGTGAACGTGAAGGCCACAGGGCGGGTTTTCGCTCGAAGTTTGCACCCCGGTTCACCACTGAAGTCATGAACTGTCACATTGCCAAGGCTGTCTTTCTCATATGACCCGATGACCATGACGTTCCCTATCTTTCTGACGTTGAAAGTGGCGGTTTGTGAACGGATACGAACTTGAACTGCCGCTGTGCAAGCAATCCTTTCTATCACTCCTTTGACATCGTTCAACGTTTGCACGGCGTTCTTGCGGGATGCCATGTCGAGTGCCCGGCTAACAGAGCCGAAGTGCTGGTCACGGTCGTTCTTGCCGTGCCCGCCCTCAAAGAAGTTTATCGAAGCCGTCGATTTTTCTTCGAGAAGGCGACTGATGAAGAGGAGGCTTCGGAAATGCCTACCAGAATCACACCAGTAAACACACTTTTTGTCTTCCGGAAAGAATTCCTTTGCCCGCTCCAGAGCACGCACTGCGGCAAACGAGCACTGATTGTGCGTGCGCATCAGTATGTCAATGTGCTGGCGTTTGGTCGAATCACCAGTTGTCCAATGCAAGCCAAACCCAAGGAGAGAGAAGGCCCCCTGGTTGTAAAAAAGCTGACCAGGCTCTTCTGGCAGCATCGGCAACTTTCCCTTCTGCTTAAAGTCGAATGTCACCACGACACAGCCGGGTGGTGGGTTCTTGAGGTGAGCATTGTAAGCTGCCCTCTGTCGTGCCGCAGATTCCTGATGAAGCTGGACTTCCATGAGCTGGTGCAACATAACTGCTAAACTGCTCTTGACTTGGGGGGGAATAGTAGGTTCGTCCAAAGCGCCGAACAGAAAAAAGGGGCTCGCGTCTGATCGCCAGTACTGCGAAGTGAGCCACTTCTTGTTACTGGCAATGTACTCACGAAGGCGATTGTTAATCATGTTCCCTTCTGCACAGGTGTCACACACATCGGTCCGTCGAGAAAGGTGCTGGAACTGGGCTCCACGTAGCCGGCGGTACGTGGTGTACGACACCTTTTGATTCAGGTCGCTTTCTTCGTACACCAGCTGGAAGGGTACGAGAACGTTCTGTGCGACAACCGTCTCGTCTGCGGTGCAAAGCTTTTTGATGACACGTGACGTTGGTGTCGATGCCTGCTCGTGATCGTCGAATGCCTGCTGCCTCATTTCCGGGGTCACCTTTGTTGGTCGCCCGCCTCTTGCCACCTCTTCCCCGTTCTGTCTGTTGGCCCACAGCTTGTCCCCAACTTTCATGCCCACTACCGCGTACCGCTGCCTCACCCATCCCAAACCCTGCACGATCTTGCGCCGTGTCAGCTCGTGCGTGATGCTGTTGAACGTTTCAGGAAATGAACCGGATAACTCACGCCAGATTCGGGCCTTCTCAGTCTCTGTACACAGAGATACAACGAACCCGATCGGGTCAGCTCCTGCGACCTTCTCCAGAAAGGCTCTCGTCACTTTGAAGCGTCTCTTCATGGTGCCCGATGACTTATCGTACTTCGTATACGCGTCTTGCCTCGCGAATTCTTCAACCGATGTTTCGACAAAACGCAACCCCGAGTCGCGCATTTTAAGATTTTGTTCAGTTCCTTTGGTGGGTGGGTGCTGTATCAAAGTCATTGTACAGGCGTTACCCTACCTGGGGCCTCGAAATCCAGAAAAACCGCGTTTTGTGCTCAAAAGAAGGCTCGCCGAGAGCATTTGAGCTCGAAATCGGCTCGCAAACATGGTTTTCGTAGGTCCTATACCCCACTTGTCCAGTATCTTACTGTGCCAGAAAACATCTGCCCAAAAACCCCCCCCCCCCCCTTTTGGCATCGTACCATATAATGATAGCTAACGACTGGAGCAAATCTTTTTGTTCGGGAAGGATCCTGCACGCAGTCAGAAGCAACCCAGCCACAACAGATACAGCACAAATGCCTCAGCCGAAGGATAACCGAATAGCTATCGACGGCATTTTGCACGAACCTTGGTCCAGTTAACCCAGATGGGTCATGCCTAGAACTCTTTCCTTACGCCATTACACGAAGCTGACTCAGCGACTGGGGGGGGGGCTCGCGACTCGGCCGTATCCAGGCTGCAGGTAAGCTCCATTGTGTACGTGGCTGCCTGCGCTGAAACCCCTGGAAGACGAACACGAGTAAGAAAAGCCACACGCCTGACATGCTTCGAAATAAAAAACTGCCCAGAGGCAGTTTTGAAAAATGACTGGGCCACCGGTCTTAAAGCGAACACTGCTAAAAAGTCCAAAAAAAGTCCGGTCCAAAGAAGTTCCGGTCCAATATTTTTCTGAATGCGGTTCCCAACGCGATTCCTTACTGTGCGATAGACGAAAGCTGGGGGTCAGTTGTCTGCCACGAGCGTCATTCAACAAAGCCAGTTCTGCAGGAATAAGTTACGATTACTCGTCGGTTTGTGTTTTGCGGCTGAACATGCAGAACTGTGGTCGCTTTTTTGGTGGGCCACCCCGACTCTTCCCCCACAGGAATCGGGCTGAGTATTGAGTTCTAGAAAGTGCAAGTGCCATGAAGGCAAGCGAGCACCACAGCTGAGGACGGGGAGTTTCTGGGAACTTGTTGCCTACTGGGAGCGTTATACAGCTTACTACTAGTAGCTCTCAATGCCCGATAGACAGTGCATTGTGAATTCAAGCTAATCCGAGGCGGTGATTTTTATTGTCGTTGTGAACAACCGAAGATGCGAAAGAAGCTGCTTTCACAAATAGTACACCGGCTACGCGATTTCCCTTACTGTGCGGTAGACCCGACGAGTAGAAACCTGCTGGTGTCCCACCCGACGAAAGCTTTGAGCAGTTGATCGGTGGCAGTGTTGGGGTCTGAAGTGCGGTGTGCGGTATTGAGTTTGTCATTGCGTCGTCGTCGAGGTGGCAGGGAACCGGTTCGTGTACAGGTTCTGTTGGGTCAAACGTATAGAAGAGTACATTCGTACTCTGGTCGGTGTAGCCGCGATTGGCTGAATGCGTGACGTTGGCGTTGTCGAAGTGTGTCCATCTTGCGTCATTGTATTGGGGCACTTTTTTATAGACAAAAGCCGGGTTGGCTCGAATAGAGGCTATTCACATTGCATGTTCATAGGACCTCCAGTCTCGAAATATCTCATCCATCCACAAGGGACCTTTCCAAAATCAGGCGTCCATACAAGGGACTTTGCCCAAATTTGAAAAGCTGCAAAAAATGGCTGGTTACCAGTCGTTGGAAAGGAAGGGCATACTGAAATACTCCTCAATCGACTCCATGTCGCCGGTGTACATGTAGTCGGTGTAAGTGATCATCACAGAGTGCGACTTCCACTCTGTTGGCCAGGTAGGGTGGGTCATAAGATACCCGTTGGAGTACCGCGAGATCGATAGGTCACGGTCAACAGCGTAGTACGAGAGTTGGTTTAAGAAGGCATCAGCCTCATACGGAAGCCGCTCTCGGTCACCGTCAACGTGAATGCCGAGAAAGCTAGTGGCGAACATTGTGTACTTGCACAAGTCATATACAGCATTCACAACGGGCTGTGACGAATTGAAGCTTGACGCTGTCGGGTCAAACGGGTTGTGCAGAATCATTTGAACCACAGATGCTGTGGTGATGGAGGTGGCGAGAGGAACACCGATAAGCTCCACATAGCGGAAAGGTGTGACACGACCGTAGGCTGGCGGGGGTTGAATAGTCCCTGGGTTGCTCCCAGAGGCCTGGATCCGGTATTCACGCATGCCCTGGGAAAGGGCAATACTTTGGTTTGAAGCGCGAATGTTTACACCAGGGTTCATGTTTACTGTTTTGTTCACTGCGGCTTCTCCGATGTTGACAGTGATAGTTGCTGAGTCCTGTGCATTTATCCGCAGGTAGCCGTACCCGAATGCGTCCTTCCCAAAGTCGAAGAAGTAGTGCCCTGGCGCAATTTCCGAGACTGCGACTGGGTACCTGTGCGCAAGCTCTACGGGATAATTCTGTAAGTTGTAGCTCCCCAGGATCGCCGCGGTCTTAAACATCTGTATCGAGGACCACTCACTGACAGTTCCCGTTCGGTTCCAGGTTGCCACTCTCCAATAATACGAGGTACTCGGCTGAAGTGGCTTGCCCAGGTACATTACTGACACCGACTTATTCGAAGAAACTTCTCCGGAGTCCCACATGTCTGCTGCAGTTGCGATGCAGCCCGCTTTTGTGGTTGCGACGAGTACTCTGTACGCGGTTTGGAAGTCGTTTGCAAGGCCAGTAGGCAAGACCCAGCTGAACTCCGGAGTCACGTCTGTAATTTCCACCCGCTCGGGCCACTCGAAAAGCTCGCACCGGAGTGTTGTTGGTGCGCGGTCTACATTGTCGACGACATTGAAAAACAGGGAGAAAGGCTTGCCTGCCACACCATCTGCATTTAACCCCTCAAAAGGGATCGCCGACAAATAGTGGGTCCCACGGGCTGGTGTCCATCCTGTTGTCGAGAGTGTGAACGGTGCGGTATTCGCGGTGCGGAATGTCATGTTTCCATCATACGAAAACAAGACGCTAGCCGCCGCCCCGCTCACTACTGCAACTACATTGAGCAGCGGCCCATCGGAAGCGGCCGCCAGGTTCACCGTTGACCCGTTGGTCAAATTGCGCAACACTGTGCCGGTAGCTGCATTTATCAAATGCAGGTCTGTCACTGTAGCCTGCCCTGCCGCGCGGAGTGCGCACGCGCTCAGCAGCAAAAGACGTTGCATTTTTCCCGTTTTTTGTTGTACTTGTGACCTGCGAAGGGTCGTGGCAGCCCTAACAAATAATAATAGGTTGGCAATCACGAAACTGCACGAATACCTCACACATTGTCTTCGGTAGCCTATGCAGAAATGCCCGATGTGTGCATACCCTAACTTGGCGCATCGGACTGCGAAAATCACGGAGTGCAAAAAGTAGTGCACTGATTGACTTCATGGAAGCAGAGATTGAGAAGCAATGCGATGTACAAAAGATAGAGCGACCTACGATACTCTCATACATGAGAACGCAAGCTATTGGTGTTCAGCAAATGGGTCAGTGGATACTCCCAGCAGGAACTGCAGCCTGATAGGATAAACAACGACGACAAAAGTCAGTCGAATGTTCACATAACTCACGACAGTTGTTCAGCGCAAAGCAAAAAGAGCGTAGTAGACCAAAGAGGAACCGGGAGGACGGGCAAGGCGAGTACCATTGGCAAGATGTCGGACGTTCGCATGGTGCAACAAATAAGGGATAGGGTATTTATGAGAACAAACGTGTCCACAGAAAAACATGACGGAACAGAACGACGAGGGAAGAAAGGTTCTGTGCAACAGCGACATGCTTCTGGGTTGCCGCAGGAGACTGAAGGTGTGAATAGGAACAAGCTGCGGGATGAATGTGCGCAATGTCACAACTCTGGAAGGCCGCACTACGTCCGCTGGGAAACAATCAATTTCAATTCAACATTCAAAAACGCTACCGTAGCCACCATCGTTTGTTTGAGCTTGTGAATTCGGCCGTTTTGCTGCGAATCGGCAGGGAGAAACGTGTAGGGACGACTAGCAATTACGAGCACATGCATAAACCGAGCGGTGTGTCCGTTTACGCATGACAGCCTGTGTTTGTGGGAAGCTTGCAGGTGAGTAGCCCGATTAGGCAAACAGAATGAAAGAGGGGTGGATCTACTACTATCCAGGGGGACATTGTCCTAGGATAATAGGTTCACTGGGTTTGAAGATAAATTTAGCTTCTGCCTTTTCCGGTGGCGAGTTGAAGTTTTAAGGGATAGACCTACTAGCAGGAAACACTTCGGTGATGCCACAGAACAACCCAGACTCGCCAAGGGCCCTCGAGCCCTCACTCGCCCCAGACTCGCCCTCTGTGGGTCAAGGTGGACAACACAACGCGCGCGCCACAGGCTACAAGACTGGTTTTCCGCGGCGGCGTGAAAGAGGAAGCACGCAATGGGAGAGTGCCTCCAACACTAGAAAGCGGAGCACATAGCAGTGAGCAACGACACTATTTGTGGAATGTGCGCAACACAAAGCCTTGCATGCAAACAGTTCACAGGCGGACAAAGCCAGCACCTGTTGCACATTCATGTTGGGAAGCTCGGCAAGAATCGTGGGGTTTAGGGAACCCACTACTGTAAATGCACTGTGTCCGGTGCGATGCCAAGGCGATAGGAGCGCCATGAACGACAAGCCGAATCTACGGACCAGAGTTTGAATGTGGTCGAAAGCCCGCATTATTCCAGTGTCTGAAACCTGTCACGACATGTCTCTGACCTCACCGTGCAGGGATAGCACTGTCGTTTGCACTATGTTTGCTAAGCCATACAAGCTCAGGGACTTTCCCAAGAAACCAACCAAAACCCTCGCAACTCGGCCTGTCTCGCGAAAACTGGGGTTGCCCAGGTGGTTTGTGGTGTCTGGGCACCGGTGGTCACGGTAGTGCCGTGGAACCCCTCGAAAACTCTCAAAACACCCAGGACTTGGGTCCAGGTGAGGTGGATTTTGTCTAAATCACTAGTCATTTTTACTAGTGGCAGTAGTCATTTTACGAGTCAAAATTTTGACTACACGGTGAACTCCAGCCTCTGAGCTGGAGTGGATCGGGAGGTCCTAGGAGAGGGTGTGGTCACACCCGCAAAGGGCATGTGCCACACCCGCAAAGGGCATGTGACACCCGCAAAGCGGGTGTGGAAACAGGGGATTGCGGTGGAAATACCTTGGTTCTCATCGGTATTCTGGACCGGCCTTGTTTCTTTTGGAATGCAACATGTTCCTTTTGAACCTCAACCCCCTCTGGATTGTGTTTGTTGATTGTATTACCTCAGAATACGACTCCCAGTGCCCTTCTCTCATGGGGTTGGGCCAGTTTCGCTTGTTACTGGGGCCATGGTTTTGTATTGGGGTTTTTTGCTGTGTCTACCTTTTCTTGATTGTTAGACTCTATGTAGTGCAACAGCAGTGAATCGGAACTTGACAGATCGTGGGGTTCCACCGTTATCCACCGTTGTGTGGACCCCCAAACTGCAGACTGTAGCTGGCGGATGTGCCGTGTCCACGCACCCTTTGATCCAAGCTTTCTCCAGCACAGCTTGCATCGAAGAGGCTCATCGAAGAGAGCAGGATGCTTTTTTTGGACATGCTGACTCATTCCAGCTGCCTTTACTTTTACACGACATGCAGGGCATTCAGCCATGCAGTGGCATTGAATGCGGTCGCGATGTGCTGCGTCGATATGGGCAGCCATCGAGGATTCCACAGCTTTTTTGCCACAAAAGTCGCACGGCAAATATGTTTCCGTTTCTTCTTCCTCTTCCTCTTCCTCTTCGTCTTCTTCTTCGTCTTCTTCGTCGTCTGCTTTCTCCTCACACTCCTCTGCTGCATCGCTATCACCCGCTTCCTCCAATTCCTTCTGAGCTCTCTGCACGAGGTTCTTGGTGAGGTTCTTGTCTGGCACAAACAGCGGCAGTTGTGGGGGGGCTGTCGGCGCCTCGCAGTTGCACACACGAATCGTTCCAGTTCCACCCGCAAACCGGAACGCCGTATAGGGCCCCCCACGAAAGACGAAGTTGGTTTTCATTGCGGCAAGCTGCTCACAAAGAACGATAAGGGCTAGATTGCTACGCGCATTGCGGTGCAGGCAATCGCAAATCAAAACTGTTTGTTTTCCGCGAAAGCCTGTCTGGGACAGATCCGCAACCTTCCACGGAAGTCGGCGGGCTCTCCGTTTTTCCTCCGCGCATGCCAGATCTACCTCGCAGGTTTTTGGGCTGCTGATCATGGGCACGTCAGCTTTCCGCTCTCCGTTTTCTGCCTCCTCAGCTTCATCCGAACACTGCAATGGAAGGGCATCCATGCGATCCCACCAATGGCTGAGGCTGTGGCAATACGCATTCGTTGTTGAGCCCTTTCGCACGCTTTCCATGAGGTGGAGGAAGATGTGCGCAGATAAACGGGCACGCAAAAAGGGGATGCGGGCGGCAGTTTCTTTTTGACCCCAGTAACGCCAGGGTACGTCCGAATACCGGAATTCGGCAAGGTCGCTTAGGCTGATGAATAGCCAGCGAAATGTTGGTGATAGCTCTCGTTGCGCCATCATGGAGACTACCTTCCTCACGTGCGCTCCGGTAGCATTCTGGCTGACATCGATGTTCAAAGTGCTGCACAGGTCTCGAAGTGCCGACGTACTCTCAGCATCCAGCTCCTTGAACAACGCCAACCCCATACCCTTTATGTCGTGCAGGGCTGGAGAAACGTAGTGTGCTGATGGTGCCACTGCGCTCAGCAGCGATGTGTAGCCAGCTGCAGCCATTTGGGCAAGGCTGAGGTGAGGAAAGCGATGTATGTACATGCTCCATTCGCTTGTTGGAACGGTGCATACTGCGCAGCGGTGGCCTCTTCCACCACACCCGTCAAGCCTCTGCCATCGGTCAAAGTGATCTCCGGTGATCTTTTCGATCCGAACCCGAGTCACACCGTGGCCGCGAACGATCTTTGCATTGTGAAGGCGCAAAATTGCATGGTTGAGAAACCGGTTCTCGAAATGCTTAAATTGCGCTTTCTTCCGGTCGACGACAGTTACGGACGGGACAAAACCGCCGGTTTCTGGGTATACCAGGGACATCGACAGACGTGTGCGCGCGTTGCGCGATCTCAGCGAGTTTCTTGCTGTGTACCCGTCGGTATACAGTACGCCAACAAGCGGTACGGAAGACAATCTTGCGGATTCACGCCACCCCTCCTCTTCCAAGACCTTGAACGCACCTGCTAAGCCCCGTTGCAGTCTCTCCTTTACTCGAGAGCGCGACTCCTTCTCCACTTTTCTGCAGCGCTTCACGGACACCCCGATACTCATGCTAGTACGCCGCTTGTGCGACTTATTGACAAGGTCTAGCTTTCTCTGGGAGGTCCGTGTTGCATAACGCTCTTCGATGAGAGTTTTGCCCACTACTAACACAGCAGCGTTTGCGGATTGCATGGTTTAATTATTTGTCTTCCTGTGATGAATGAGTCCTTCGATATCGTCTCTGGGCCCCTTATCCACGGTATTGCGGAAGCACTTGATCGGGGGGGGGTACCCACCCACCCTCGTTGCCGTCCGGCTGACAACGATGCCGAGTTTAGGGGCCTTAGCATCAGCACTGGGGGGGGGGCCGCATACACGGTGCACTAGTCAAGGACTTTTTTGACTTTGACTAGTGGTTTTACTACACGGTGAACTCCAGCCTCTGAGATGGAGTTAAATCGGGAGGTCCGAAAAGGGCATGTGCCACACCCGCAAAGGGCATGTGCCACACCCGCAAAGGGCATGTGCCACACCCGCAAAGGGCATGTGCCACACCCGCAAAGGGCATGTGCCACACCCAAAAAGCGGGTGTGAAAGTTGGATTTTCGTGTGTAAATACCTGTGTTCTCATCAGTATTCTGGACTGACTTTGCCTTTTCCCCCAATTTCTCAGATACTCGTTGATACCTCAAGAAAACATCATCCAGCGACTCACACACTCTTAAACACAACGATGCCACTGTCCTCAAGTATGCCACGAACACCTGAAGACAACAAGCGGAGGCGCACGATCGAGGGCAGCGACAATGGCAGCGACTGCGAAGCCAACAACACGGCGACCTCCGACGTTGTCTCCAACTTTATTGAGGCATACCTCGTAAAGAAGGTCGGAGCAGCGATAAGGTTGAGCAGCCTGCGTCAGCTCGTTTCCGAGGTGACAGGAGTAAGACTCCACAAAAAGTCGCCGTTGTTGATGCAGGTCATCACCGACTTCATAAAGCCGCCGAAATTCACAGCGGGGGAGGTTACAGCAATGACGAAGGCGAGAACCCTTCCGGATCAATACCGCATTGAAAGCAAAGTGCGCAACGTCCAAGATGTGAAGGTTGTTGGTGTCACGCTCAGAAGCAAGCCGATCACGGCGTGGAGACAGCAGACACATGCTAAGCACGCGCTGTACAACAAAGTGGTTCAAGCCACTAAGCCCACGTTCCGCGGAGCGGATCTCCTGGCCGTTCTGTCGTCCATTACGCAGGCCCAGAACACGGATGCGGACGAGCCGTCGAAGCCCATACGCATCGCCTTCCCAATTACGACGCCGGGTGCAAAAGAGCAAGGGTTCCATGTGACCCTCGTCGAAGGCCTGTTTACACAGGTTAATTACAAGGTGGTGGGCACAACAGTCACTCTCGAGTGCGTACGTGTTGTCCCCGCGGGCAGCAGTGTGCCATCGGGTCTGTACCCAACCACCTACGTCCTCGACGAGCCCGCTGACGACCAGAAGCCAGTGCTCTGCAGACAGCTCCACCTTGGCTTGTGGCAAGTGAAGGTCCCCATTGCGCAGGGTGCAGCACTTGCTGGCGAGGGAGTGGCGGCCGTGGACCTGGACGAGCAGTACCGCCAGATCATGGGGCTGGGTCTGACGGGCGACAATGATCCCCAGGAGGAAGAACAGCAGGCACTGCTGATTGAAGAGGACATTGAGGACATGTAGGGTCCTGTGTCCTCAGCATCCTCCAGGCCGCAGTTCGTATTGAGAACTCTTCTGTTCGCCAGTTCTGCGTCCCACCGCCTCATCGTACCAGTCACCCGTAAACTTCCGCTCGTGAGGGCCTCCTGCGGCGGTGTTCCCGCACGGGCGGCAGCATCACTTTGACCTTTCTTTTTCTGTTTTCTTCTGCGAGCTTCCCTTCACTGCCGCGCTGATCAGGTCATCATGTCCGTGGAGGTCCGCAGATAACGGCGGCAGCATCACTCTGGCCTCTATTTTTCCGTTTTCTGCTGCGAGCTTCCTTTTAGTCTGGCGCCCCCCTAACACACCCCCCCCCCCCCCCCCCCCGGGTCGAGCTAATTTATTCCTGGGTGAGCTTTTTTTCAGGCTTTTCTTCCGACGAATTTGTTCCGGGAAGTGAAAATTTGTTCCGGGAAGTGAAAATTTATTCCGGGAAGTGAAATTTTGTTCCGGAAACTGAAAATTTGGGGTTTGCCAAATTTTCCAGATTTTCACCATTTGTGTGTGGTTTTTACAATTTTTGTGTAAGTCACTTTTACTGGTGCACCGTGTGGCCCTAAGCGGCCAGATTGCGGAGTCGTTGGCAGAATCGGACCTGACCCCCCCCCCTATATACATGCAGGCTATTTTCACTGTGGAGGGGGGACGCTACCTGTCACTCTGTAAGGTGGTCACCACGGTGGGCAGGGATTTATACGCCGGTCTAGATGGGCGGGTCACCCGTCCATCAGTGATTTATATATGGGTCTGGGGCTCGGGGCCACCCCGAGCGCGAAGAAAAAAAATTGAATTAATTTTGGGCTGGGGGTTGGGGTGGGGCCGGGTCACTATCAACCGGGATCAGCGGGGGTGAGCCACAGGGGAGGGACGAAGCCATGACGAAGTCATGGCGAAAGCCATGGCGAAAGCCATGGCGAAGCCATGGGGGCAGGAAGGGGAAAGAGGAGGCAGGAGGGCCAGGGGCGGGAGGGCCACAGGGGGTGGTGGGAGGCGAGACCTTGACTACCAATTCTAATTAAATTTGGATTCAAAATTGAACGTTGACTACTAATTCTAATTAAATTTGGGATCGGAAATTGGACGTTGACTACCAATTCTAGTTAAATTTGGATCCGACAATAGACGTTGACTACCACTTCTAATTAAATTTGGGATCCGACATTAGACGTTGACTACCAATTCTAATTAAATTCAGAATCGGAAGTTGGACGTTGACTACCAATTCTAATTAAATTTGGGATCCGAATTTGGACGTTGACTACCACTTCTAATTAAATTTTGGATACGACATCAGACGTTGACTACGGATTGTAATTAAATTTGGAATCCGAAACTGGACGTTGACTACCAATTGTAATTAAATTTGGGATCCGAAACTGGACGTTGCCTATCAATTCTAATTAAATTTTGGATTTGGCATCAGACGTTGACTACCAAGTCTAATTGGTTGTGGATCCGAACCTAGACGTTGACTACCAATTTTAATTAAATTTGGAGCCAAACCTGAACGTTGACTACCAATTCTATTTAAATTTGGAATCGGAAATTGGACGTTGACTACCAATTCTAATTAAATTCAGGATCGGAAATTGGACGTTGAGTACCGATTCTAATTAGATTTGGGGTTCGGCATCAGACGTTGACTACCGGTTCTAACTGAATTTGGATTCAATACTAGGAGTTGACCGGCGCGGAAATTCTTCGCTGTACCGTACCGTGCGCTGGGGGGCGCTGCCCCCCAGACCCCCCCTGTCTTACAAATTAGCTTAACCATTTCGTCTGATTCTTGTTCCAACACTGGGTTGGGCTGGGCTGCCCTGGTAGTGCTTGCCTCTTGACTACCAATTCTAATTAATTTTGGATCCACCACAGGACCCCGAGGGCGAAAAGGACTTTTCTGCAGAGGAGGAAAACCTATATAAATCCCTGCCGTCCATCCTCAAAAAAAAAAAAAAAAAAAAAACCCACGGGCTGGCGGGTGTGGGTAGGCTACCACAGCAGTCATAGGGGGTCATGGGGGGGCCCATAGGGGGTCCATAGGGGGGTCATGGGGGGGTCCATAGGGGGTCCCAGGGGGGTCATAGGGGGGGGGGGGGTCATGGAGGCGAGCAAGCGGCCCAACCCGGCGAGACACAGCCGAACTTCCAACCGCGCTCGAACTCAACTGTGCGCCAATGTTTGTTCTTGGCGTACAATCCCCCTTCCGTGACGCCAGAATTTCTTGACCAGCTGATGAGAGAGTATCTCATGCTGGATCCGACAGTCAGGAAAAATGACGAAGACGATGCGTCAGAAAGCGAGGACTCAGAGCCCGAGCCCGAAGCCGAGGACCCGTTGCGGTACACGAACGTACGCCGAACATTATTGAAGTTCGCAAAGGCTTCGGTGTACTTCGATGCCGTGTCGGCGGTCCTCGCAAAGAGAGAGCAGTTGGCACGACGCCCCATGCCCTTATTCTCCAACTCTTCCTTGTAATCCAACTGCTGTGTTTTCCCCCTCACGCGCCCTTTGCCGGACAACTGCTGGTTCTCCCACCTCTCTGCTGCACCCTCCACCCTCTGGAACATCTGGCTCGGAATCTATACACGGTGCGCAGTGATGCACGGTGATGCACAGTGATCCACGCTAGTGCGGTGTGCACAGTGACACGATAGCGCATGGTGGTGCATAGTGATCCACAGTGGAGGACAGTGGTGGCACTAATTTTCGGGCCCTCAACGACTTTGCAGGGCTGGCTGGGGTGGCTGGACAGGCTGGACCACCACTGGGGGGGGGGGTCTGGGGGGTCGACAAACACGTGCTCGGCACCCCGGTGCAAAAGACGGGTACCCGTCCATCTACATGGACTATTGCTCTAGGCCGAAATCCCCTTATAAATCCCTGACGGTGGGTGGTCAGAAAAAAAAAAATTTTTTTTTTTGGCCCAAATACCCCAAAAACCACACTTTGAAACTTTTTTGTGGGCCCACTTTTGCCAGAATTCGACCACCCAGTCTCCAAGGCAACTGCACTGTAGAAGGGGGGGGGAAAATGTTTCTTGGGTTTGAAGAGCGCGTGGTGCTTGGGGGGGGGGGGGGGTCCCTTGCAAAGTCGTTGGGGGCTCTCAGGGTAGTGTCAGCACTGCCCCCCCCCCGGAAAACCTTGATACTAAGTTCGGGATGATGGCAAGTTGGGGGCCCATATCCATGGGGGAGGGCCCCTCCGGACCGCCACTGGTGAACCTTTGATGCTGAGTGCAGACCCGGAAAAAAGGCGACCGGCGGGAACCGAATCTCCCACCCGTAGGTAAGGAACGTCGTCAACTGACGACTGTGCCACGCCGTTGTCCGCCGCGAGTTGAAGTCGCTTTGCCGGATAGATCCTCGATTAGAGTTGTTAATATTTACAAGCCTCCAATTGTGCAAACAAATCCTGGTGAAGGTCGGACCGATTTCTTTGATCCGGAACTGTTACCTTCCTCCGATGCCGTGATCGGGGGTGACTTTAACCTGCACCACGTAATGTGGGAGTCAGGAGCCATAACAAACAGACACAGCAACAGACATGCAACCAAGCTGGTTGAGTGGGTTTTAAATTCTGATTTGGCTGTGCTAAATGATCCCTCAACCTTCACTCGGCCACGTTCCAGAACTTCTCCAGATATTCTGCTTGTACCCTCTAGATGGGACACAGCAAGCTGGAAAGTACTCGATCGTTCCGGAGGCTCGGATCATATGCCTATGATTGCAACGCTACCTTGTTCTGTCCCAACGAAGAAAAAATGTGTCAACGACCGTGTATGGGGTAAGGCTGACTGGCAAAGTTTCTCGAAGGGTGTTGAGAATTTGCAGCAGCACTTGTATCCAATAACTGATATTGCAACGCTCACTCGACGATTCACAAATTCGCTCAATTACATGCGTGATAAGCATGTCCCGCGCCGAGGGAAGAGGGGCGGCAAACCGTGGTTTACTGAGGCAGTGAAGGATGCAATCAATGAAAGGGACTTCCTGAGAACAGAGATTGCGTGTAGCAAGATTCTTGGTATTCCACCGACCGAACTCGAAAAATCCCTAGAATCTGCACAGATTAGAGTGAACACGCTTATTTCCAATGAAAAGACTAGATCTTTAGCAACCAATTCCGCACGTCTCACTCGCATTTCTTCTGTCAAAGAAGCTTACAGCGCTATTCAGGATTATTCTGACACCAATTCTGAGACGCTGATCCCTCCACTGTGCGTTCAAGGAACTCTCATCTATGATGATAAGAAAAAAGCCGATCTCATGGGTCAGCATCTAGCTCGGGTAAGTGAAGGTGATGATATGCCACCGCTCGACGGTCCAACAACTGCAGAAGCAGTGCATGATTCACCTTTCACAACCGCCGAGCTTGAATGGGGTATAACTAACCTTAAGTCCTCGTCGAGTTGCGGTCCAGATGGCGTTAACAACTTGATGCTGGAGAATCTAGGAGTTCTGGCCAAGGGTACGTTGCTTCGTCTTTTCAACCTGTCGTGGACGAAGTCGGTGGTGCCCAGGGACTGGAAAATGGCACAGATGATGATGCTGTCCAAACCAGGCAAGCCTCTCGACGAAATAGACTCATACAGGCCGATTTCGTTGACTAGCTGCATAGCCAAGCTCTTTGAAAGGTTGGTACATCTACGTTTGCGCAATGCCTTACATGGGAAGATTCACGCGTCGCAAGCAGGCTTTCAGACAGGGAGGTCGGCGGAAGAACAAATCGCGGCGGTGCAATTGACTCTGGAGAACGCAAAGGAAAGAAACGAGCACTCAGTCCTTCTTCTTTTCGATATCACGAAAGCTTTCGATACCGTAAATAAAAGGTTACTCATGGAGCAACTGCGAAAGAAAGGCATCACTGGCAATCTGTTCAAATGGATCCACTCCTTCCTTCGCGGAAGGAGGGCGGCAGTGTGTGTAAATGGTACCCACGGCAAGCTTTTCAAGCTAAACAAGGGTGTCCCACAGGGAACAGTGCTGGCGCCACCGCTATTTCTCTGCTACATCGATACCCTGGCGCGTGAGTTAGAGGCGAAATTCCCTGGATTATTCTTCGCTCTGTTTGCGGATGACCTGGCTATCGTGTGTAGTCACCGAGATGTAGCTACGCTCAACAAGTTAATTCAATCAATCACTGACACAATAGAATCGTGGGCAACCAATTTTGACCTCTCCCTCTCCGCCCCCAAGTCCCAACTGGTCCATGTTCCTCCTACACTTGACCACCCTGTGGAACACTTCTCCACTGTTTTCAAGGCCACTTCAACTGTTGTAATCTTAGATAAGGCCACTCTGCGTGACAGTGGAATCTTACCGTCGGACCTCATCGACCAGGTGACCATGACTTTCAAGCTGTCCCAGAAAGCCCTGGAACTTAACAACAAACAACTTGTAGCTCTCAATGGCTCCAAGATAATTGAATGTAACGGAATTGAATGTATAGACTACAATGAGATGTATCGTTGCATGGAGTGGTTCGAAAGAATTGTCTTCGTGGTTTGCAAGAGCATCCCCAACGTCGCCGAAGCCCGTTACCTGGGGGTCTACCTGGACAACTCCCTCAACTTCGACTCCCATGTCCAGATAGTTAGAAAACGCTTTCACTCCCGACTGACTGTCTTACAACAATTGGTTCCAAAGTTGAGCTCTAATCATCTCGAAATCCTCCGCACAGTTTACCTCACGTACGCACTACCAGTCCTTATGTACGGCTCTGCGGTGTTCGGTCACTGCATGAGTGATGTCAACCTACAGCAACTGAAAGCGGATCACAACAAAGGACTCAGATTGATTACCGGTCTCCCGCCCTCAACCCCTCTTCATGCACTGCACTTAGAATCCCGTATACTCCCCTTAGATCTGCTTTTTGACATCAAATGTGCAGCCCTAGTTGAAAATGTTACTCGGCAATCAAACACCCTTGCAAAGGCAGTTTGTACAGCACAAATGATGAAGAAGAGTAGCCTCATCACTCGAGCTAGCTCGTTGATTAATGAGGCCGGGCTCCGTGGTGTATCCCGACAGCCACATTACACAGCACCGTTAACACCTGAGCTAATTGACGCTACTAAAGTCCAGTTTACAAGCAACATAGCTGGCGTAAAGAGGACTAATCCTCCTGAACTGAACCGTCGGCTTGCCGATGACTTCATAAGCTCTAAGGGCCCGTTTGACGTCATGGTTTTCACTGACGGCTCGAAAGTACCCAACGAACAAAACACTGGCTCGGCCTGCTACTTCAAGCTTAATCGTGCCGTGGACACAGTAAAACTCCCCAGCACAACAATGAATGGGCGGATCTCTCTGCGCCACTGGCGAACGTCAGACAACGAGTTAGTTACGGCGGCTAGCGGGGGTATCCATGCCACCGTCTTCAGAACGGAACTGGTTGCTCTATTAATAGCCGCTGGACTACTCCCCACCCTGATAGCTCAGTTGCCTGACGATGTCAACCCGCGGATAATCATCTGTTCTGACTCTCAATCAGCAATCAAAGTACTAGAACAAGGTGCACATGCCCAATTTGACCACGCTGCTGGTCTCATATGGCAATTATGGAGTAGGTTAGTGGACAAGCGCTCAGCAGAGTTGATAGTAACCCATGTCCCGGCACACTGTGGCATAAAAGGTAACGAGATGGCAGATACAGCGGCAAAACTCGTGCAAAGGTCACCTCCCACACATGTACATGATAAGCTCAAATGCCCCAGACTACCAACGCCGGCACATCTCATCCCAATTGATTTCTCATCGGCAAAAACACGCTTAACTGAAGCTGTTAAGAGGATGTGGCTCGCAGCCAGACCGCAGGGCTTCCACTTCAGAGCAACAAACCGGTCCCTACCGTCCAAGCTACCCGCTGGCCTTACTTACAACCAACGGAAATCTCTATTACAAGTCAGATGCGGACATACCCCTCTAAACAAAGAATACTTGTGTAATGATGAAATCAAGAAACTGTACATCGCAAATTCCACGTGTTGGTACTGTTCTACCCAGCATACCGAACTGCTGGAGCATGTACTGCTCGACTGTCCAGACACAAAAAAGATGCGCTCTAAATATTACCCGGAACCACCGAGTCTGCCAGAGCTTTTCGAAGCCAAAAACTGCATAAAGACTTTCTGTATGCTACAAGAGCTGGGCGAAGAAAACGACTTCTGACATCACCAGCGCGAGTACGGGTACCCCGTCAGTCCGTAAATGGGTGAATTTAGCACACTACAAATAGAACAAATAGGCCCACACAACTCTAGAAAAGTGTATACATACCATGTACAGCGAAGTTGTAAAGTGTCAACAAAAATCCGTGCCAATACAAAACAAATAATCTACCTCCCACAGTCCAACGGACTGCTAGCAGGAACTGCCCTGCGTTAGGCCAAATTCCTTTCATTTCGTTCACTCGTTAGTTTGGTTTCCCCCTTGGCCGCCAGTTTTCCAGCTGAGGCTTCGTTGTCTCATTCTCCTACTGGTTTCGAAGACAAAAAAAAAAGCGAGGTTTTTTTTTTTTTTTTTTTTCATGTCGACGCCCGTAGGCAACGGCTTCACTGGGCCGGATTTAACGTCGGGTTAGAAACTGAACTGATACTGAAAGAAAAATGGAAACGGGGAGGAATTCGATTGTCGGGGCTTCCTGCAAACTGATCCCCCCATGTAGGCCTTACTAGTGACGGCCGGGTAGGTCAGGTGGAGCGCCCGTGACTGACAGATGCAGCTGCCTGTGGCCAACCGTCCTCGTCATAACATGGATGTCATTGTATGCGTACACGTTTGTTCCGGCAACTTAGCCTTCTTTCGTCGGCTAGTCGGATCGGGGGTGTGAACGGTGGCTCAGGTCTGCACTGTGACTTTCGACAACGGCCCTGCCGTTACTGCCATATTCTCGTACTTATGTGCAACGCGCATGCACGTATGCATCGAAGCATGTACACATTCAGCCGTGTACCATGTGTACATTCGCTCAGTCTCGCTAGTCAGTGCACAAGTCCCAGTGATAAGGGCTCGAACAGCAAGTTGTCAAGGCATTAGCGTAACAGGCTACAGAATAGGTCTAAGCCTACACTGTCTGACCTTGCTTCAGGTAAGGCCGGCGACCTGAGCATTAACTCAGGTGTTGACTGCACTAGAGAAGCTTACAGGTAACGATGTAATTCACAAAGCAATAGGCGGCATCCGGCGCGCTCTACACGACGTCACAGCGGCGACTCTTTCAAACGAACGGTTGCGCCGACTTGCGGGGACACGGTCATTTGCAGCCAAGCCCTAAGACTCAGCGAACGCCTTCGACGATGTTGACAATCTCCGCGGCTGAAACAGATTAGTGTCCAACGCGAGCGGCATCGCAATCCGTTGGTGGGATGATGTCGCTTCAGCCTGAACCCCTGGCATTGCGGACGTTAGTGCAAGGTGTTCACCAGGTTCAATTCAGGGTTGGAGACCGAGGTTATCGGTACGGTGGATACCTGTCTCGAGTTAGTTCTTGAGAACAGGTGAGGTGGTTCCTTGTGCCTCCCCGTCGCCATCCTTGGCGCGTTGTTTGTTTTCGTGTTCGGTTTCGTTCTTTGTTTTGGTGGGGGGGTTCAGTGAGCTTTTACTTTGCCCGCCCTCCCCTACTCCCGGAACTGAACTGAGGGGGAATGGAAATAAGAAGTGGGGAAAAGAGAGATCCGGGGTAGTCTGCGCGGTGCTGTTTCGCGGCGGCAGTCCGATGCGGGTTTTTCCTGGGGGTCGGTGGGCGTTTGCGTCTTAGTTCGCCCTCCCGGCGCCGGTTCTGGACCAGGAGATTGTTTTGTTGGTTGCAAGTGCACATGTAATTCGTTGTTTCTTGCAGTTTTCTATCTGCATCCCGGTGACCGCTCGTAAACTGGCTTCACCCTTGCTTGACCTTTTCTATGGTCAGGTGTGCATGCTGTCGGTGCACCGTGCATTCCTCTGACTCAGTCTGAGGGTTCAGTCTGAGGGTTGCTGCTGCCAGGCTTGGCGCCTGTGTGCGTTGCCGCAGTCTGTTGTCTGCGTTCGGTCTCTTCTTTTTTTCCCTCCCCGAGAAATTTTTTCGACGAATTGTGAATTCTCAAAAGTACCATGAATAACCGGTAGAGAAATGTCCGGGGTGGGGGTACCACCCCACGGCCTGCCCCAGAAAAGTGGGATAGCTCGCTAGAGAGCTAAATTTGAGAATTTCAAATTTACCACCTCTAGACTCGGAATATAGGGGTATTTCCCTTCCCGAGCCAGCAAAACAAATTTACTTCCCTAACAGCCAGCAAAAACAAATTTAATTCCCTTCGAGCCAGCAGCAAAACAAATTTAATTTCCTTATAGCACTTGACCAGAACAGCCTGGACAGCTTGACCACACCAGTCCCACAAGTCTGGAACGGGACCAACGGCGCGGTCGCGGGAGCCGGGGCGGTCTTCTACGACAAAGGCGTCAAGCAGTGGGAAGTTGAGAAGCCCATTGCCGGGAGAGCGACGAACAACGTGGCGGAATACGTCGGGTTCGTCAGCGTGTTGGCGAGGTTGCTGCGGGACCCCGTGCCGCCGACACCCCGCACCATCGTCATCAAGGGCGACAGCGAACTGGTCATTGGTCAGAAAAAGGGCACGAAGAGGTGCAACGAAACACTCCGGCGATACTACGACCAGGCGCAGAACCTGTTGGCGAAGCTGCACGACCGACGGACGACGATCGAGCCGGTGCACATTCCTCGCGAGCTCACCAAGGATGCGGACGAACTGTCCAACCGCGCCATGGACACCGCACAGCGACAGGCGGCACAGGCCTACAGCGACTCGGCGACCGCGAAAGGGTGGGCGATGAGGACCGCGCTGAGCAGGTTGGGCAAGATTGCGCGCGTGAAAGCCGTCCACCCGGCCCTCGAGATGCGCGTCAACCACCTCACCAGCCTCGGGGGACCCATCCTCCAGGGCCTCAACAAACGGCCGCAGATCAACAACCGGGAGGCCTTCGAAGCGGTGATGCGGGCGTTCGAAGTCGCCGCCGTACGGCACGTGCCCAAAAAGATGGCGAACAAAGGACGGGGCGACCAGGGCGGCCACTGGGAGAAGGCGGGTGTCCTGACCGGCAGCTTCCGACCCCAGGCCCATTACCCACGGGGGTGGCAACACAGCGGCGAGAAGTGGAAGGCACGGGCAAGACACGACCGGGCGACGCACCGCCGCGCACGCGGCGGCGGCAGCCGCCACCTTTGGGACGTCCTAGCGAACGCCGAGAAGAAGAAAGCCGACGCGCAACGGGCGGGGTGCAGACCGGGATCGTCAACCAACCGCCCGACAGCGGCTGCAGCGGCAGCAACAGCGGCAGCGACATCGACAGCGGCGACGTCGCGAGGACGCACGGAAGGACCCGCGGCACAGCACCAGTCCATTCCCCACGCGGGGGGAGATGGCCGTGGAACCCTCCCCCGGGATGACGAAGGCCGGGGAGAGCCGGGGGCAGTGAAGTAACGAAGCCCGCGAACGGTGGGTGGTGACCCCTCCGAACAGTCTCCCTGGCCCTGGCCCACGCCTGATGCCGCAACCCCTTAACCCGGGCGGCGGCGCTTTGGCATGAGCCAGGAACCTCAAGGGGAGCAGCGCGAGAGGCATCATCCACGCTTCAAAGGCCCACACACACCAGTCCCACCAGTCTGGACGCCTGGACAGGATGACCAGTTCTACCAGCCTGAGTGAGAAAACATTGGTTGCCCACAGAGCAGGACCTGTCCTGCTATAGGAAGGAGTGCGGGAGAAATGACAAGATTGTTAAAAGTCACACGAATCACAGGAGGGAGAACATGATTCATGGCATTAAGTTTGAAAGTACGAATCACAGGACGTGGAACATGATTCGTAGGACCGCTGAGCACAAAGTTACCTAGTTTTCAAAACACCGCAACGGAGCAGGCGCCCGGCAGGCATTAGGCTCGGTCAGGACTGATCCCTCACACCGAAGTGATCACGGGTTGCCTTGTGAGCGCTAGATGCGCGGGGCTGAACTCAGGCTGCATGAGTGGGTTTTGTCAGGTAACGATGGCCCTCCACACCAGATCTCAAGAGTAAGCTTCGTTTCCAAAAGTCGTGATCAAGTCTGTATACCCACAGAAGGCGCGAACTTAACGCAAGGACCCTTCAGACGTGGAACGCATTGGTCAGAAAGCAAACACCGCAACGGAGCAGGCGCCCGGCAGGCATTAGGCTCGGTCAGGACTGATCCCTCACACCGAAGTGATCATGGGTTGCCTTGTGAGCGCTAGGTGCGCGGGGCTGAACTCAGGCTGCATAGTGGGTTTGCTGTACTGCCGCAGCATCGATCAGCGAGTATCCATCCCTGGCCGTGGCGCTCGATGGCTTCGGTAAACCGCATCGCGCATACAGACGAGACTTGACTCCGTACTTAGAGAGCGAATTCTTTTGATCGTAGTGCAGATGACTTTACGCAGGATGATGCAATATTACCCCCCCCCTTCCCGCTTTATCCTCCCAAAAGAAAGGGGTTCATACCTGCCAGGATGCATGCCTTTGACGAAACAATCATGGTTCACGAACGAAGCAAAGGGATGGATGGAAGGGATAAGCACACCCTGAAAAAGGATACACATGTGTGCAGAAGCAAGCCCGTACAGATGGAGGAACCGACCGGGTTATTGTGAAACACGCGAACATGCAATAGGAATAGGGCTGTCCCTACATTTTACAGTGCCGTAGGGGGTTCGCGCGGACATGGATCCTTTCTGAATCAAAAGGAAGCGCCTTGATTATACAGTGAGTTTGATTATGGTGCTGGAATTGATGAAGTAAGAATACTGATTGCTCCTGGGGAGTGATCAGTGCTTTAGGGGACCCGTCCCTGTCAACGGCGACTCCTGTCGAAAATTGTTTTCCTCAACTGTTGTCATCCTCATCTGTTGACATCCGGAGTATGGACTGCTTCGCGGCCCTCGTACGGGCTGACCGCTCGCGCTGGCCCTCCTGCACCCGGGTGCACGGTGTCATCACCGTGGGACTGGATATTGATGCCACGGCCCTGCATCGCATGATGGGAACGATCCTTGCAGCCAGGACTGGGGCGAGCCTTGCGCGCTGGAAGTCCGCGCCGGTGACCCACGCCTGGGTGCTCGCCGCCTCCACACAGGCGACCGCCCACAGATTTCGGTACAACGACCTACCGGATGCGCCGCGGAAATGGAACTTTGGCGCCCCGATGATGCGCGCTCTGAAGGGCTGGTTGGCGGCGCTGCGGTGGACCACCATTGAAGGGGTCTCCAATATCGAGCTCGCTCTGGACTTCGAGCTGTTCACAGGGATGGATGTCAAGCACTGCCCCAAGAGGCCGAAGGTTCAGCGCCCCGCTGGCCCCGTATCGGTGGCCGAACGGGGTCAGCGGCTAGGAGCGATGCTCGCAGTGCTGTGCCGCCTGTGCGAGACTCTGAAGCTGCCCTCGCCGCTGCCGACGGCGAGACTGGAGAGGGTGAAGAGCCTCCACACGCTCGGTGTGCCGCGGGTGATTGGCGGGCTGCAAGTACGTCCCGTCTTCGCGGCGGGCGCGGAAACGGCGGCTGTCCTGGAGGCCTGTGCCACGCGTGCCCTGCCCGTCGGTGGGCTGACAAGCCAAGTGTGGGGTAGGGACGTGTTCCCGCAGTACGACTCGGCTCTACGCGCTGAGCGCGCTCAGCAGTGGGAGGTGCGGAGGCCGGTGCTGACACGCTCTGCGCACCCAGTGCTGGTGCCCGCGTCGCAGGCCATGACGCGAGGGCGTTTTCAGGTCTGCGACAAGTGCGCGAAGAAGAAGTGTCCGTTGTGCGCCTCGAGCTCACAGCGCACGCCGGAGCAGTGTTGCCAGGACCACCACGAGCCCGGTGACGGTGTCCTCACGCAATGCTGCGGAGCGCACCACCTGACGCGTTGCGGCGGCTGCGCCAATGCCTCCGTGTGCTGCCGGAGTGGCCACCACCGGGCGGGAGACCGGCCGGACGACGCCGACGACGAGAACGAGGCACCTGCACCTCCGGCGGGACCTCAACCGGCACCGGCAGCGCCCCGACGCGGGCTCCGACGCAAACGCGGGGAGACGAGCGAGGAATCCTCCGGCTCCGGCCAGGGAGACTCACCAACGATCGATCGCGCTGCGCCGCTGCGGCGGCGTGCTGCGGAGGACCCTTCCGTCCCACGCACCCCCCCAGCGCGGCGGCGCCGACGCACTCAACTGCCAACGCCGCAACTCCGGGCCAACACCCCCGCCCGACGAACGCCGCCCAATGCGCAGCCCCCGGCTGCGTCCATCCGACGCGCGAACCGACGCAAACGCGAAGAAACGAGCGAAGGGTCATCCAACGATGGCTCCGGCCGGGAGGCCACAATGACACCCACTCGTAGGCCGCCTCCGCGGCGACGTAACAGACGCGTTCCATCTGCTGTGACGTAGACACGGAGTGTGCATAGTGCGTTGCTCAGGGTAGTCGGAGGCCTGACAATCACACTAATGCAACAAATTTACAACTGTTGTCAGGGAGATGCACTTTGCAAAAATGGCCACCACTTGGCCAAAGTCTAAACCCGGCAACAGAGGCCAAAATAGGCCAAACTATGGGCAAATCGGCCAAAATGGCAAAAAATGGCCAAAATCTGGAAAATTTGCCAAAATGGGTCAAAATAGGCCTACGTCCGGAAAATGTGAAATTCCAAAAAAAAGTGCTGTTGCTGGCTATAAGGGTAGGCGGTTTTTTTTTTTTGGCCCATGTCCGTCGGCCCACAGAAATTTACGCGCGCGCGCGCAAAAAAAAAACTTTTCAGAAAAAAAAAACTTTTGCCACAAGACTTTCTGCTACTGGATGTCACACCATATGTGCCGGCTATACTACTGGCCAGTCCGCTGTTGGCACTTTTGTGCCCGTTGTTGGTAGAATTTCTGGACGATGAGCTCAAAGGTGAGTGTGAAGATGAACTTGATGCAGTGTGAGACTTAGCTAGCTATTTGGCCAGCTAGCTATTTTTAGCTATTTATAGCTAAAAATAGCTAAAATAGCTGCCCAGACGACTGAAAATATGTTCACGTCTTTTTCGTCAGAAAACCTCAGGTAGGTACCCAAAAATGCAAAGAAATTGCGACGAAACCAGAGTTTCTGCCTCATTCTCGTTTTCAGAGTCGCCCAAACCCCCCCTGGTACCCCCCCCCGCCCTCTCCGGGCCGTGTGCACACACATAATGGGTATCGATTTCCTGGTTGGTGACATTTTCCCGCTGGTCCATGTAGCAGACCTTTTTCGACGAATTTTTGCTCGTTTTCAGCTCCGATGAAGAGATCCGTGAAAAGTAGACCCGGAGACGAAAAACTATGTGCGTGGTTCGTGGCCCTTTACAAGTTGCCGGGCGCCGGGCGTGGAAGCCGCCAGGTGTAGATTGAGAAGAACGGGAATCGATCCCCTGGGTGGTGGCATTTTCCCGCCGGACCACGCGGCAGGCCTTTTTCGACGAATTTTAGGTCGCGATCAGCTGCAATGAAGAGATCCGTGAAAAATAGACCCTGAAACGAAAAGGTATGTGCATTGTTCGTGGGTCCGTGCAAGTTGCAGGGCGCCGGGCGTGGAAGCCGCCAGGTGTAGATTGAGAAGAACGGGAATCGATCCCCTGGGTGGTGGCATTTTCCCGCCGGACCACGCGGCAGGCCTTTTTCGACGAATTTTAGGTCGCGATCAGCTGCAATGAAGAGATCCGTGAAAAATAGACCCGGAAACGAAAAAGTATGTGCGTGGTTCGTGGGTCCGTGCAAGATGCAGGGCACCGGGCGTGGAAACCACCGGTGTGCATTGGGAAGGACGGGAATCGATCCCCTGGTTGGCGACATTTTCCCGCTGGTCCACATAGCAAACCTTTTCCGACGAATTTTTGCTTGCGAACAGCTCCGATGAAGAGATCCGTGAAAAATAGACCCGGAGACGAGAAACTATGTGCGTGGTCAGTAGTTTTTACAATTTGCAGGGCACCGGGCGTAGAAACCACCAGCCTGACCAGGTGTGCATTGAACACGGACGGTATCGATCCCCTGGCTGGTGGCATTCTGTTGCTGGTCCGCGTAGCAGATCTTTGTCGACAAAGTTTTGCTCGCGATCAGCTTCGATGAAGAGATCCGTGAAAAATAGACCCGGGAATCAAACATTACGTGCGTTGTCCGTGGGTTCTTACAGGATGCAGAGTACCGGGCTTGGAAACCACCCGGTGTGCAATGAGCAGGACGGGCATCGATCCCCTGGTGGTGGCATTATGTTGCTGGTTCACGCAGCAGACCTTTTTCGACGACTTTTTGCTCGCGATCAGCTCTGATGGAGAGATCCGTGAAAAATAGACCAGGGACCATCCAGTATGTGCGTGGTTCGGGGGTCCTTACAAGATGCAGGCACCGGGCGTGGAAACCGCACCAGGTTTGCAGTGGGAAGGACAGGAATCGATCCCTGGCTGGTGACATTTCTTGGCTGGTCCACCGTGACTCCACGTGGCAGACTTTTTTCGAATTCCTGCTCGCGATCAGCTCCGATGCGAGAAATGGACCCGGAAATGAAAAGGATTGTTTGTGGTGCGTCGGGTTTTCCCCCAGGCCCTACGATACAAGTCTACCAGCATTGTTAGCAGAGACTGCCAGAGTGCAGCAAGCCAGACCCAGAACTTCAACTTCTGCTTTCCTCCACCTTGTGCAAGGATGGTTGCTCTCGCGGCTTCTGCGGCGGTCTGCTGTTGAAACCCCCAAAGGCGGACGTCGACACCGTCACTTCGGGTGTAGTGGCTTTGTCAATATTACCCGAGTACACAAAGATGCCCTGCTTGGTGTAAACGGAGTTTGTCGGTACTCTGCCGACCCTCCTGTCAGCAAGCTTTAGCCAGTGGCCACCTTCTGATGCGTAGCAAACGGCGCCGGACTCACAAGATGTACCTCACCCACATCGAAAGAGACCATTGATGTCTCGACATCCGCACGGAGGGCAGGTGCTTCTAGCACACGGCAATTGGTTAGACGCCGTGTGCAACGAAGGCAGTTATGCTCAGGGATGTGCGGTCTAGACTGTCAGGCGACGAGTGCCGTTTTCTTCGCAAATATACCGCGGCACAAGGCATTGCCGCCGGTCAAGTGCACTAAGTCGCAAGCACCGTGAACGCATCGCTTGCCCCGCGTCCTTTTCATGCCTCCTCAGTCGAGTCTCAGATACTAGTAGCTGCTTGAGGCGTCGGAAGGCATAGACGCGTGCACTGCCCCGGACTGGTTCTGTGTGATAATCGCACCACAGTGGCAAAACCTCCCGACATGCCTTGCCGGTAAAACCGCGCACACTTTCGAGGCTGAGGCTGTGCTTGTATCCCGCGTGCTTCGACTGCGTCCAGCAGGAGCTACGCAAATCTTGCTGTTTAGATTGACACCAACGTCAAAGTAGCACGATATTGCTTGCCCAGCGCACCAACCCAGCACCGGGCATAGTCAGCTTCAAAGTCAATACACACTGAGGTAAACAAAGTCTACGCGATTTGCATCGCCGTGAAGTATCGGTGTGATGAACAGGTTTTCGACTTTTCGCGAGCCGGACACGCTCGTGACTACGCCTGCAGTCGCTCTCACGACCGGTTCCAATGCACAGATCCCAAAAGTTTTTTTTTGGCAAAAGTTTTTTTTTTCCGGGGGTTCCCAAAAATTTACGCGCGCGCGGACATGGGCCAAAAAAAAAAAACCCCCCGCCTACCCTAAGGGAATTAAATTTGTTTTTGCTGGCTCGAAGGGAATTAAATTTGTTTTTGCTGGCTCGAAGGGAACTAAATTTGTTTTTCCTGGCTCGAAGGGAATTAAATTTGTTTTTGCTGGCTGTAGGGGAATTAATTTTGTTCTGATGGCTCGAAGGGAATTAAATTGGGTCTTTGCAGTTAATACACCAATGAAATTTCAGTTTAGACTTAATGCACTGCCAAATTTTGAATTCGACTTAATACACTTCGAAAAAAAAATTAGACTTAATACACTGCCCAAAAATTTATTAGACTTAATACATGCACCTGAGGAGTGAATTTCTGGGTGGGCTTTGTTGGTGACCTTTGTGGGTGTGACAGATACCAGCTTTTGCGGACAAGCCAAAATCTCAGCTTGCACACCCGAAAATCTCAGATTGACCGTTGAGACAGGCAGGCAGCCAAACACAAATACTCTGGAAATGGTACCCCACACACAATCCAGTGCTCCTGTGCACACGAAATCTCTGAGTGTTGCTGCAATATTTGAACAATAGAACATTTTCGATTACGGGCCCCACACTTTTGAGCAGACAAAACTTGAGTGCTGCGAAATTTGAAGACACTGAAATTGGGATCCCAAACACTGACATCCACTGTGAACAACCTGAAAGTGATCTCTCTTGATTATTGATACAATTTTAAGCTCCGAAGCTGCGATCACCAAAGCCAACTTTTCCGTCTCAGGCTGTGCAGTCATCCAAAAATCCCAGTGCAAATCTCAGATTGTGCGGTTTCCTCGAAAACTGGGGAGATTTTTGGTCTGCCCAATCTGGAATTTTGCCCTTAAGCACTTAGACTCACACTACCCGCCTCCCAGCCTCAGCAATGGTCAACCGGAGACCCCAAAACACTAGAAATTTGAGTTTCGAGTTTGGAAATCTCAGGTAGTGCAGTCGCCTGCACAATCTGAGATTTTCTGCCCGCACAATCTGACGCCCACCAGCCGCAGTCAGTTCGCACGAACACGGATTTCGGGTCCTGATTTCGATTAGTTCTGTTTGCTATGGAAAAAGTGGGGGGGAAATGTTTTTCCAGCTAAATGCCAAAAAATTTGGGCTGGTGTATTAAGTCTAATTTTTTTTGGGGGCAGTGCATTAAGTCTAAAAATTTTTGGGCAGTGTATTAAGTCGAATTGAGAATTTGGCAGTGTATTAACTGCAATAGCCCAATTAAATTTGTTTTGCTGGCTCGAAGGGAAATAAATTTGTTTTTGCTGGCTCGAAGGGAACTAAATTTGTTTTGCTGGCTCGAAGGGAAAAATATTGGGCTATTGCAGCTAATACACTGCCAAATTCTCAATTAGACTTAATACACTGTTCTTTTGTTCTTCGCTTACACCACCGTGTGTTGTTTTCTCACTCAGGATTTTTTGACCTGTTGTGTTTGTGTGATTTGTCGTGTAGGGGTAGACCCGCATGACCTCACGTCCGTTCAACACGTGGTTCGGTAGTTACAGCACTTGGGATCCCTTCTGTTCTTTGTCGGGCAGCATCGTCGAGCATTTCCTTTCAAGCTGGCGCTGATGTAAAAAAATTGGACTTTATACACCGTCCAATTTTTTTTTGACTTGTACAAGTACGTGCGCTCGGCTAAGGCCGGCGCGTGGCGAGACTGGAGGCAGCAGGTAAAGTTCGGGGCGAAGCTAAGTTCGGGCAATGCTAAGTTCTGGTGAAGCTAAGTTCGAGTGATGCTAAGTTCGGGCGTTGCTAAGTTCTGGTGCTAAGCGCTCAGGCTGCGCTGGTACTGAAAAAAGTTCGGGCACGAAGCGAAGTTCGGCCAGGGTGGTAAAGTCCGGGTGAAGTCAAGGTCGGTGCTCGTGCCCGGGGGGGGACACCCCCCCCGGACCCCCCCGACCCACCGAGTACGGGAAAGGTTTGGCGCTGGTACCCGGGGGGGACACCCCTCGGACCCACCGAGCACGGGTAAAGTTTGGCGCTCGTACCCGGGAGGCCCCGCCGCACCCTTGCGGCAGCCTTTTCCCGCCCGTCCCCCCCCCGCCGGCCCTCTCCCGGGGCGACGGGGTGACCCAAATACCGCGAGATACTGAGAAACTCCGCAAAAAACGCAAATTTCGGGCACATTAGACCCCGGAACGCAGCAAACCTCGAAAACAATCCCCGACCGGAAAAATGTCACGGGCGGGGTTCGAACCCGGGCCGACCGGCCTGAAGGCCGGCGCCCGCTCACTCTGCCACCCCTGTGCATTTTCCCAGAAGGGGAAAAAGCTTGCTCTGAACTATTATCCAGTCCAAAAACAATACGGTTTCATAATTGTTGCAAGAAAAGCCGGGTTGGCTCGAATAGAGGCTATTCACATTGCATGTTCATAGGACCTCCAGTCTCGAAATATGTACCTGGAAACATCTTTTTCCCACACACAGCAAACAGAACACACAAATCGGCGAGTGGCAGAAATCCGCGCTCGTTTGCTTCGAGGAATGGAGAGAACTGGCACAACAAAGACTCCAGCAATCAGGATACGAAGGCTTATTTCGCACCACTACTTCTCTCGCAAATAGCAGTCCAATAGCAGCCGATCCAGGAAGCATCGAGTTGAGCACTCAGTGCTCCACATTCTGTGCAGGTGACGATGTGTGGGAAGTCAGATACCGCGGCAGCTCCTTCGCTGTCGATCTGAAGGACGGAACCTGCTCCTGCACAAGAGCCGCTCTGTACAGATTCCCTTGCGTTCACCAGTGCGCAACAATGACGAGCGCCGGCTCCCAACCAGTCACACTGGTACCTCCTCAGTACAAAGTCCAGGCCTACCGCCTCACCTACGCAGTCGGTATCGCACCTCTCACCAGGAGCACAATTCCCCACGACAGAACTCTGCCCCCACCGGCTTCAACCTCCACACTGAATAACGCCACCAGGATGCACTCGCGCGGTGAAAAGAGGAAGTACCGCTGCAAGAAGTGTGGGGGGTATGGGCACACACAGAAAACCTGCAAGGCAAAGGTCCCGAAAGCAAACGCACAACCTTCGAAGACTGCCAAGCCAGCGCCAAAAGTCAAGTCAGCACAAAAACCCAAAGCTGCACCGAAAGGAAGAAAACGAAAGGTTGTCAGGTCCTCGTCTTCCTCGTCTTCTGCGCCCTCGTCGACCTCAAGCTCATCCGTGCCACAGACTCGCAACAAAAGAGCGCGTCGCTGACCCTAACTTTTCAACCTGGACACCTGCAAGACCAATTGCACGCTTTTCTTGTGTGCCTGAGATGCGGCGAACGCCTGCTTTGGGCACGCTGGTTTGTTCACAGTAACATCGGTGGTCGACCCGTATGCGTATGGTGTACGCGTAAGCGCTTTCATCCCGATGAAGAGATTACTTGCAAGGCACCATTACCACCGTTCATAGAGCACAGGTCTTGATGCGAGGGGTTGATCCCAGCCTTCTGAATACCAGCAGTACGCTGATGCCCAGCAAACTGGGCCACCTTGCAACCTGAGCTCTGGATCCAACTACGAGCTTTTTAACAGCAGCAGCATTAATATACGCTATTGGTGCTGGAATTACCGCGGGTGCTGGCACCAGACTTGTCCACCAATTGTGTTCATTGACAGGTTTAGATATCATCCATTGCTTCTAACGTACTAAGTACGTGTCGAGGCTATTTCTCTTCGCTGCCTCAGCAGTGTTGCTATTGGGCAATTTGCGTACCTGCTGCCATCCTTAGATGTGGTAGCCGTTTCTCAGGCTCCCTCTCCGGAATCGAACCCTAATTCCCCGTTACCCGTTACAGCCACGGTAGTCCACTACACTACCGTCAAAAGCTGATAGGGCAGAAGCTCTTGCGGGCTTGCACCGACTTGAAGTCGTGTGCTATCACTCGATTGACCTGTTTCATCCACACACCGCTGCTATTGCTAGCGTTGGTTCTTATCTCGGTCAATTGTATCCACCTCGACCCCGCGGTTTTAAGGCCACGGGGTTGAATCGAGTTGGATTCTTCGGACATGTATTAGCAATGGAGTTACCATTGTTATCCAACTGGGCCCAAAAGGCACCTTCCCCGCGTAGATTGCCACCGATTTAATGAGCCGTCTGCAGACCCACTGTTAATCCATTTACTCTGAGACTTGCATGGCTTAATCCTTGAAACAAGCATATGACTACTGGCAGGATCAACCAGGTTTCTTGTCACTCAAACCAGACTGGACCGAGGAAAATCTGACGAATCAAAGATTCCCCGATACCAGAGATTGTATCGTGTCAAGCCTAGATTGATGCATGATCATTCTATTCATTCTTCAGCTTTCAAAGGGGCAGTCCTCGATCGTATCTCTACGACCGATAGCTTTCCTCGATTGCCTTTTTTGTATTTCACCATCGTGTCTTCCCGATTACCTTGACCATTTGATCGAGCGCATACGAGTATGCTAACTCGGATCTGGAACGAGTCCATGGGAGAGGAACGGTCTTGACTTTTGCATTTTCATTGGCACATGACCGATTCATTTTGCATTCCCTCCATGTCTTTCGAGCACGTGGTATGTCATTCATACTCATTCTAATCGGCATCCCTCTTCTTGAATCGCGAACGATTCTTTCCGTGGAATGTTAACACCGCCATTTGAGATTATCGAGGCGAGGTCATGCCAGATTAGTTAGCTATGTCACTAGAGCGGAGTGCTGCTCCGATTCAGAATGTGATTGACTCACTCTAGTGATTAGCGTTCTTGCCTTATGAATACCAGTCTCTTTCATTTGCCAGTCTTTGATTTTCATTTCATGCGTGGTTGACCATCATATTACCAACAGGAGAGGTAGTGATCCTTCCGTCCTCCTGGAGCTCTAGAGCTTCCAGGAGGGGAGGACCCCCTTTCCTATATTGGGCATGACCCCTTTTCCCGAACTGGGGGGGTCGGCGACGCGCACGCGTCCCTCCCCCCCCCCTCCCCCCCCCCTTCCCTCCCCCCCTCCCTACAGTTGCCTGTAGGAGAGAGAGGAGAGAGGAGAGAGGGAGAAGAGAGAGAGAGGAGAGAGAGCAGCGCACGAGAGTCACCTGGCAACAACGCGCCCACCTCATACCCTTGCTCCTGAGCACAACACCTCCATCTCCAATCTTCTCCGCGCCGGGAAGCTCCCGCACCGGCCCAGAGCTCAACCTTTTTACAAAGGGAGCCGAGGGCCAGAACAGGAACTTTGACGCGAAAAAAAATGGCGAGGGGGTGGGGGCCTGAAAGAGGGCATTTTAGCGGGCGAGGGGTCACCTCGCGACGAAATCTCAAAGCTTGTCTCCCCTGATTCTCGGGCGGGACCCTACCTCCCCGGACCCCCTATCCCTCTCCTGTGTCATCATCCCGAGTGCTCAAGCCGAAGCGAACATCTCAGGGAATCATACGACGTGGAGAGAAAAAAAGAGGCAGGTTTGGTAAGGTGCGGCCGGAGATCAAGAGAGATTCCGCTTGAGATCCGTCTTTCGATTTGCCTTAAATATGATGATTCAACCATTCATTCCATTCCATTCAAATTGACCAACATCGAGAGACTCTGGGTGGATTCATCACTTTTTTCCAAATTCACATCCGGGTTTCTCCTGATCCAACCCCACTCTTTCGAGTGGAGCCGAACCAGGAGATAACCGTAGGAACCGGCCATAAGGCTCAAACCCTCGGAACAACAAGGCTCCTCAGTGCGTTACGCCCGCCGGTCCATTCGGACTCGTATAGACCCGGTTGGAGACACGGGATCTGGATGTGAATTTGGAAGTTGCCGTTCGCCGAAGCTATTCGTGGCCCGATAAATCCGATGTGCCCTGAGTAACTCACGCATTCCTCTAGACTGGGTTCTGGCTTAGAGGCGTTCAGCCATAATCCATCCAGTGGTAGCATCACGGCACTGTCCGATCGAACAACCGTAGATACCAGGGACTAGAAACGGGAGTTCCTCTCGTACTACCCCGTATTGCTGTCGGAATGCGCTGGCCCGATGGGCTCTCTCTCCATCAGTAGGGTAAAACCAACCTGTCTCACGACGGTCTAAACCCAGCTCACGTTCCCTGTTAGTGGGTGAACAATCCAACCCTTAGACAATTCTGCTTGTCTAGGTTAGGAAGAGCCGACATCGAAGGATCAAAAAGCAACGTCGCTATGAACGCTTGGCTGCCACAAGCCAGTTATCCCTGTGGTAATTTTTCTGTCACCTCCGGCTTCATCCCTTGAACATGAAGCGAGACCAAAGGATCGTTAGGCCATGCTTTCACACCGAGGATCGGTACTGAAGATCGTGTATCGAGCAAGCTTTTACCCTTATGCTCTACGCGAGATTTCTGTTCCCGCTGAGCTTGCCTTAGGACACCTGCGTTAATGTGTAACAGATGTGCCGCCCCAGCCAAACTCCCCACCTGACTGGTGTCTCCAAACGAGGATTCGCGAGCCGAAGCCCGTTTGTCGCTGGAAACGGATAAGCTACGGATCCGAAGACCCTAACCCCACAAGGGAGCAGCTGCCGTCTTCCCATCATTGGATAAGTAAAGCGACAACAAGAGTAGTGGTATTTCATTGTTGCGGCCTCCCACCTATTCTACACCTCTCGTGTCACTGCACAAAGTCAGACTAGAGTCAAACTCAACAGGGTCTTCTTTCCCCGCTGACAGTTTCAAGTCCGTTCCCTTGACTGCTGTTTCGCCAGATAGTAGGTAGGGACAGAAGGAATCTCATTGGTCCATTCATGCGCGTCTTTAATTAGAAGACGAGGCATTTGGCTACCTTAAGAGAGTCATAGTTACTCCCGCCGTTTACCCGCGCTTGACCTGATCTCTCAGCGTTGACATTCAGGGCACTGGGCAGAAGTCACATTCCACTCGCCACCGCTGTGATGAAGCGAAATGCTGTGGTTTAATTAACCAGTTGGATTCCTCTTGTTCGTAACAGTTCCAAGCTGACACTTCATTGCGGGCACAACATGCAAGAAGGCCTGGAAGAAATCAGGAGCCGCGGGTAGCACCCGAGAGCGCCACTCACAGCACCTTCAATCTGAGCCCAGACCTGACCCGCACTGACAATCCCGCATGTGTCCTCAGAGCCAATCCTTTTCCCGAAGTTACGGATCCAGTTTGCCGACTTCCCTTACCTACATTGTTCTGTCGGCCAGAGGCTTTTAGCCTAGGAGACCTATTGCGGTTAACGGTACGGCCCGATGCAAGAGAATGAGATCTCCCCTGTTTTTTCCATGCACATCCACAAGACACCCTACTACACGAAGAAAGTGCAGCTTTCCAGGATAGTTAACCCTGTCCCCGCGTGAAGCGTTTCAAGGGTCAACCCTTCCTTCAAAAAGAGACGACTGCATCATCCGGGGCCTGTGGACATGGTCAACAGGATCGTCAATGTGTCACCACTTCAGATCTCTGCATCCGGGTTGCGGAATGTTCACGCATTCCCTTTCGGCAATCCTGCACGTCCGAGCAAGCTCGTCAGTGGCAGCTTTGAGGCGAGCAATTACACCTTGCCTTAGGACCGACTGACCCATGTCCAATTGCTGTTGACACGGAAACCTTCTCCACTTCGGCCTTCAATGTTCTCCATTGAATATTCGCTACTACAACCAAGATCTGCACTCATCCACGCTCCATCGAGGCTCACGCCAACGACTTCGCGGCGTGGACCACGCACTCCTACGCACGCCTGGCTTTGTGATACCAGTACGCGGCCAACTATGGGTGGATCGCTTGAGCATCATCCATTTTCGGGACCGGTGCATTCGGCAGGTGAGTTGTTACACACTCATTATCGGATGCCGACTTCCATGGCCACCGTCCTGCTGTCAAGATGACCGACACCCTTTGTGGGATCTGATGAGCGATCACTCGACACCTTAAGTCAGCTCTCGGTTCATCCCGCGTCGCCAGTCCTGCTTACCAGAAGTGGCCCACTTAGAACCAGGATTCTACGTCAGGGTTCAATGAAGTAACCCCGCTCACGCCCATTTAAAGTTTGAGAATAGGTCGAGGAAGCGATTTCCCCAATGCCTCCAATCATTCGCTTTACCTGGCGTAACTCCTGTTTTGGTTCTAGCTATCCTGAGGGAAACTTCGGAGTGAACCAGCTACTAGATGGTTCGATGGGTCTTTCGCCCCTATACCCAGCTTTGACGAGCGATTTGCACGTCAACACCGCAACGGACCTCCACCAGGGTTTCCCCCGGCTTCGTCCTATCCAGGCATAGTTCACCATCTTTCGGGTCCCAACAAGTGTACTTAACCTCAAATCCCTTTCCAGTAAATCAGGATCGGGCTGTGCTGCGTCCTCAAGGATTGGCACATCTCCCTTTCAGTGCGGCTTGTGGGTTTGACACCCTAAGCCTCGCACACGTGTTAGACTCCTTGGTCCGTGTTTCAAGACGGGTAGTAGAAGATCGCTGTGTCTGACATGAGCCTGCGAGCGTTTAACCACGTCAGGCCAGCGGGAGCAAGGACGTTGTCCGAAGACGCCGACACTTACCCTTCGCTGACGATGCCGCGGGTCACCTCCTCAACTCATTCCTATCCTGGTCGATCCGAGCAAAACTGAGGCAGCCGGCAAGCCGTCTCGCAACAGAAGCTTGGACGATCCGAATAGGTCCAGACGTCTCAACCATAAACCCCAGTGAAGGAGCAATGATTAAGATTTGAACGCATCTCCAACTCTTACCACTCATCGGTTTCAGGGACTTTTAACCCTCTTTTCAAAGTTCTTTGCATCTTTCCATCACTGTACTTGTTCGCTATCGGCCTCCGGGAGATATTTAGCCTTAGCAGAGGGATACCTGCCGATTAGCTCAGCATTCCCAAACTGAGCGACTCGTGCTAGCAAGGAGTTAACCAACATGGCTCGTCGAGGAAATACGGGACTCTCACCCTCTGTGGATACCCCATTCCAGGAGACTTACCTCGACGCCAGTTGTGTCCCCAAGCAGCTTGCGCCACATTCCGGATATCCGTAGAACACCGGTTCAGGCTTGGGCTCTGCCCTGTTCACTCGCCGTTACTAGGAGCATCGCTGTTGCTTTCTTTTCCTGCGCTGAGTGATATGCTTAAGTTTAGCGCGTAGATCTTCAACAGCTGAGGTCGGTGAGAGTTTCATTCGAACGACCTGTTTTTCCAAAAATCAATCCATGCCTTTGAAGTGTGAACCTCACGAGACTAGACGATTTTTGGAAATCGTCAGTCGCTCTCATTGAAGATCCATTGATCGAACACCATCCAATTTCATCAAACCTTGCGATTCAACTCCAGAAGATATGCGATGCTCGTTCTCGGACCCAGGATTTCAAACAGAGCATCGATCGGGTTGAATGATCTTTGCACCGCCACATTCTCGATTCAAACCGATTCAACTCGATCAACAATAATCAGCAAGCCAATCACCATCGAATCAAGAGTCGAACGCAGTCTGAGAGATTAGATTTTCAAGCGACACTCAACTGCTGATGGGCATGGGCGAACCCAGCCCGCTAATGCGTTCGACGACCTGATGAGTCTCATGCTTCTGCAATTCCCATTGACTATCGCGTCTGGCCGCGGTCTTCATCGTTCCCAGAGCCAAGACATCCACCGATAAGTGCAATTGATGTCACCCTCGATCAACCGCAGTTGAGCCGAGGGGAACAGTTGTTTTGCCTTTCCGATTGCTCGGGATTTTCGATTTCCTTCATGACCATGTTTGAATCCTCGGTTTCCAATCTGTTTGAAAGTCGTTTCCTCATTCCATTCAGAATTGAAATCTTTGGTAATGATCCTGCTGCAGGTTCACCTACAGCAACCTTGTTACGACTTTTGCTTCCTCTAGCTGAGAAACATTGCTTGGATTCGGGCGCTGAACTTGTTGCCAAGAACGAGCTTCCCTCTCCCAAGCTCTATCCCACAGCCAATCGGTAGCAACGACGGGCGGTGTGTACAAATGGCAGGGACGTAATCAGTGCAAGCTGATGACTTGCGCCTACTAGGCATTCCTCATTCAAGGAGAATAATTGCAATCATCGATCCTCATCACGACGCAAGTTCAAAAGATTTCCCATCCTCTTCAAGATAGGTAGCCGGAAGGCTCTCAAACTCGTTTAATGCGTCAGTGTAGTGCGCGTGCAGCCTAGGACATTTAGGAGCATCACAGACCTGCTATTGGCTCGCTCTTCCGCGCGCTATAAGTCGCGCGCAGTCCCCTTAAGAAGTAGTGCGCGTCTCGGGTAAGCAGCAAGCCGCCGATGCCAAAAGACACCCCCTACAACGACACGCCCACCTATTTAAGGGTCGAGATCTCGTTCGTTAACGGAATCAACCTGACAAATCACTCCACCAACCAGGAGCGGCCATGCACCACCACACAATTCATCGAGAAAGAGCTCTCAATCTGTCAATCCTTGAGATCGTCCTGACCTAGTAAAATTCCCCGTGTTGAGTCAAATTAAGCCGCATACTCCACGCCTGGTGGTGTCATTCCGTCAATTCCTTTAAGTTTCAGCCTTGCGAATGTACTCCCCCCTGAACCCATAATCTTTGATTTCTCGTTCGGGGAGTGCCGTGGGAGCCAAAATGACTTCCCTCGATCCTGAGACGGCATCGTTTACAGCAGTGGACTACGACGGTATCTGATCATCTTGGATCCCCACGCTCTCGTTCTTGATTAATGAAGACATTCTTGTCGAATGCTTTCGCAGAAGTTCGTCTTCCTACGATCTAAGAATTTCACCTCTGACGTAGGAGTACGTACGACCCCGGCAGTCCCTATTGATCCCGCGCAACGAGGCCTTAGACGAAACTCAAAAGAGAACCGCTAAGAACTTCGTTTTGATTATTCCTTCTCGGGTTAAGAGACCAACAAAAAGAGTCGAGAGAATCGATCCCTTGTTATTCCATGCTTTATCATTCTCGCAGTGACTAATCATTTCACAATCTTCGATCACTAACTTATCTTCCATGTGCCGTGTTCGATCTCATGGACGACACAATGTGCTAACCAGCGGCTTGGCTCGAAAGATGTAGGTGCACACAACGAACAGACCCACAAATTAAACAAACCCCACAACACTAGCAAACCACACCAGCAAAACACACCCACAAAATTCACCCGAAAATACCTCCACAAAGTTCACCCAGAAATACACCCTTCTCAAGTGCATGTATTAAGTCTAAATTTTTTCTTGGCAGTGTATTAAGTCTAATTTTCTTTTTGAAGTGTATTAACCCAACTCCGACCAACCGGACATATATGTCCGGTTGGTGGATTTTTCTGTAGGGGTGCTCAGGAGGCGCCAAAAAATTCCCAAAAATATGGAATTCACCCATTTCGAGCAAATCTTTTCATTGCCGCCCTCGAATGTCAAAAATTCGTCAGCAATGACGATTGAAACCAAGTGGCGAGATTGGGGAAACCCCCGGAAAACCGGCTTTTTCAATGCCTTGTCATCAACAGTCGAAACAATCCAGGAACTTGGGCAGTGAAAAGTACAAAATGTCTGGAAGGAAGCGGGCGGCCACGGATATGGAGAGTGTGGGGTCGACAGAAGAAGAGGACAACGAGGAAGCAGAAGAGGTGGAAGAGGAAGAGGACGAGGAAGAAGAAGAGGATGAAGAAGAGGAAGAGGATGACGATGACGACAACAACAGGTCGGGAAGGACAGTGCGCGAACAAGTGCATCATCTCGACGCCACCGCGCTTGGGCGGGTGACAGTGGTCGACTCTTGCGGGAACTGGGACAGGCAACGGTCGCGACGTGAGTTCGGCGGTATCCGGGGTGTGACACTGCAGCTGCGTGACGAGCAGAGCGGGGTGGAGTGCGGGTACATCGCACTCATGCGAGCGATGGAGGGAAGTTTTGCGATGCCATCGGCATTGAACATTCTCAGCTTCGCCCGCGAACATTTCGACGTGCGTTGCAG